>OY253754.1:17447665-17697620 GCA_958009045.1 Oxytorus armatus
AAACCAAACCAAACCAAACCAAACCAAACCAAACAAACCAAACCAAACCAAACCAAACCAAACAAACCAAACCAAACCAAACCAAACCAAACAAACCAAACCAAACCAAACCAAACAAACCAAACCAAACCAAACAAACCAAACAAACCAAACAAACCAAACCAAACAAACCAAACAAACCAAACCAAACCAAACAAACAAACCAAACCAAACCAAACAAACCAAACAAACCAAACCAAACCAAACCAAACAAACCAAACAAACCAAACCAAACCAAACCAAACCAAACCAAACCAAACAAACCAAACCAAACCAAACAAACCAAACAAACCAAACCAAACCAAACCAAACCAAACAAACCAAACCAAACAAACCAAACCAAACAAACCAAACCAAACAAACCAAACCAAACAAACCAAACCAAACAAACCAAACAAACCAAACAAACCAAACCAAACCAAACCAAACCAAACAAACCAAACCAAACCAAACCAAACAAACAAACCAAACAAACAAACCAAACCAAACAAACCAAACCAAACCAAACCAAACAAACCAAACCAAACCAAACCAAACCAAACAAACCAAACCAAACCAAACCAAACCAAACAAACCAAACAAACCAAACCAAACCAAACAAACCAAACAAACCAAACAAACCAAACAAACCAAACCAAACAAACCAAACCAAACCAAACCAAACCAAACAAACCAAACCAAACAAACCAAACAAACCAAACAAACCAAACCAAACAAACCAAACAAACCAAACCAAACCAAACCAAACCAAACCAAACCAAACCAAGCCAAACAAACCAAACCGGACAAGCCAAACCAAACAAACCAAACCAAACCAAACCAAACAAACCAAACCAAACAAACCAAACCAAGCAAACCAAACAAACCAAACCGGACAAACCAAAAAACCAAACCAAACAAACCAAACAAACCGAGCAAACCAGGCCAACCGAACAAATCAAACCAAACAAGCCAAGCCAAGCCAAACAAACCAAACCATCCAAACAACCCAAACCAAACAGGCCAAGCCAAACGGGCCAAACAAACCTAACCAAACCAGGCCAAGCCAGAGCAAACCAAACCAAACCAAACAAGCCAAGCTAAACCAAACAAACCGAACAAAACAAACCAAACAAACCCAACCAAACCGAGCGAACCAAATCAACCCAAGCAAACCAAAACCGAGAGAGAGAGGGAGAGAGAGAGGGAGAGAGAGAGAGAGAGGGAGAGAGAGAGAGAGAGAGAGAGAGAGAGAGAGAGAGAGAGAGAGAGAGAGAGAGGGAGGAGAGAGAGAGAGAGAGAGAGAGAGAGAGAGAGAGAGAGAGAGAGAGAGAGAGAGAGAGAGAGAGAGAAAGAGGACGAGAGAGCGTTAGAGAGTGTAAGCAGTTCAACCTGCCGTCGTCATACTTGAGAGTCAATTTATCCGGTAGCTTCAATTCTCCCGTCACTGAAGGGAGAATTGAAAACGGTTTCAAACGCAAACTACCATTTGTGAATTTTACCTTTCAGAAAATTATTCGAAATGGGCCTTTGTCTTAGGGTGTTCATTAAAATGTATTAATATTCAGACATAGTCTTCGGAATATTTGTTATATGCAAATAATCATTAAAATCGAACATAATCTTACTTGTCGATCAGCGATGAAATAAAAAGAGGAATTAAATAACTTATCTTTCAAGTTCAAACTGACGGAAATTGATGATGCTGACGGGTAGAGATGATCGAGGTTTCGAAGTTGTCGTAGATGACATTACGAAGTTATAGAATCCTCAATTTTTCGAAAAATCGCTATAGGCCTTTGTTAAGGCTCTGGCTCGTATAATTTTCCATGATTCTCGTGACCAAGAAGGGTTAATGTCAGTTTTGGCGCCCGTGACGATTGACCTCCCCACCAACGGTGCTTTTGGGTTCCCTTTGTAAGGAGAGACTAGGGTTGGCCAGATCGCGACAGCAGTTCCTTCGTGGTAGTCGATCCTAGAAGACCGTGCCCGATTTGACCCCCTGTGACCATCGCGCAATTATTTATGTTCGATTTTCTCTTTGGATTAACTCGTTCGTGCCTTTCCTCGTTTTCGCGTACAATTTTTTAAGTTCACAGGACTTTTTCTCGATAGAACTATTTATTGAAGCTCGAGCTGAGTCTGTAGCGGTCCAAAAATGGCCGCCACAGAATTCATCTCGGTAGCCGAAATGAATCCAGTAAATCGTTTTTTTGTCAATCGGTATTAAAAAAAACTGAAATTCGTTTGTTCTCGAAGGATAGCATGTATATCGATTCGAGGATAAACGTTCGATCACCAACAATTCTTGTTCAGGTCTTAAGCATCGTCTAACTTGTATCTTTTTCATAAGTTTTTCAGCTCCTGATTGTTTGTTAATCACTCTGCTTTCTGTTTCTGTTACAGGAAACTGCATTCTCGCTAGCTGCCTTGCTCCTGGAGTTATGGAAAATTGCACCCACTGCTTGGAAAGCAGACAGTTGCATACAATCTTAGTACCGATAACACTTATAACATATGAAATATCTATATGTATAAACTGGAATAAAAAAATTAATATAATCATTGTGAAATAAAAATATATGATCATTTGTATTACTTGCTTTTCTGCAGATAGTCCAGTGATTCTTCTTCACTGCAATCGAGGTTCTAAAGCCTCAATAAGATTGAATATTCCACCTAATTTTTTGTCTTTTCTAACCGCTCGGAGTCGAGTTCCCATTCTTTTTTGCACGTGGCCTATGCATTCGTTTTTTATAACAGTCATTTCATCACCATATGGATTTAATTTAAGAATTCCCGCGAACGTTTTGGAATCGCCGTTGTAATTACCATATTTCACTCCATATAATTCTTCAGATCTTGAAAACATGGTTTTAATTGATCCCACTTCCATACTTCCATACTTCTCGCAGAACCTTCGTGCGTTTTTGTACACGTTTCTTCATCATGTTCTTTTTCCCAAGCTAAATACTCTGGTGAATTTTTTGGCTTCTTTTGCCACACTGCACATGCATAGCCGTAACTACTCCGTACGTCAATATCGATCACTTTTCCGCTGTAATATGCTATTAGAGTTGTTACACCGTATAATGATTTAAACCCTCGTTTTTTCAAGCTCCATCGCCAGATACTTAAAAATTCTGAGCGGGTCTTTCATGCTTTTCATTTTCAATTTTTACTTCTGCCACAGCTTTTCGACAGCAATATTCAAACACTTTTTCGCAGCGACGTGGATGTGTTTGTATATTGAGTTGTAAGTATCTTCAGATATACCTAAACCAATGTCCATATAATTACAAAATAAATTTAATCCTTCTCGGCCAACACCCAAGAGTCGCATGATAAACACAATTCTACGGTTTATCCCGAATCCAGTGTTTACTCGTATGTAAGGACCTATTTGAATTTGTCTGGAATCACATCGGCAATTGACAATAAGCTTGAAACCGAGGCCACGTATTTCACTTTCTATAAACCTGATTTTTAAATATACCAATAAGTGATTTTAAGTACTTATACTTCATCTTAATTCGTATAACCTTATTAAGTTGTAATTAGTATTTCCTTTCTTTGATGACTTTGATCGCTTTAATTTGTACACCAGTCTACATTGAAATAAATTAACAGAAAATTAATAATAATTGATGGGGTGATTCAAAACTCAAGTTAAAGTGAAAACTGAAATACGAGACTAAAAAATCTTTCCTATCACAATATTTTCATTAATACTCATACTAACATACTTAAAACTCACATCGATTATCGTTAACGGCTTAACGAGACTTACGGTAACGATCGGAACCGTATCGACGCAGTTTCGAAATTTTTCGGAACTTAACGATTCAATGTATCGATAATTATCGATAACTGTTAGTTACAGAATCACCTTTTGCGATAATTCATGATTTCGATACTCAACGACCAATACAACTCGACCAATACGACAGATACCCCGGTACATTAGTCTCCCTTCGGAATCCAGAGAACGAGTGCCCTTCCTGGCGAAATTCGGTCCTTTTATACCCCGTTTGCGGACCTTCTTCCCTTCTTCTTTTCTCTACCCTTTCCGTTCCTCACCTTTTTTCGCATTGAGGTATTTTGACGTGGACCCCTGTAATTGGTTATAACCGCGACCTTCGTCACTTGGGTAAAATGAACTCAATGGATTGGCCCTTTCGTAAATGATGATGCCGCGAATTGTCTTGGTGTCATCTAGCGACTCTTCCCGCACCCCGCTCCCCGCGCTGTTGGTAACAAGGCCTCGCAGGTGCGCTTATCGTACTACGGTACGTCTCAGGGTGAGAACATCCCCTAAAGTTGTACGGGTCAAGGGGCGATTTTGCAGTTTCACATAAAGTTAGTGCATCGATTTTGATGAAATAAAAATTTTTATGTTCCTTGGGCGAAGGAACGAAGGACCCACCGGATAATGAAAAAAAATATTTTAAGGTGTCGAAGCACTCTTGAACATCTACTTCTTGCCCCCTACATTGAAAGCTTTCGAATCGATTGTGTATCGTCGCGACGATGCGACGATACACAGTCCCAGCTGTATCGGTACAGTGATGTGCGAATAAATATGATCGATGTGTTCTCGACGACTGTCCGAAACGAAGTCTCTAGATCCACACCCTTGTTGGGCCCCGAGGCTCTTGTTTCACCCCCTCTTAGGACTCCCACCGGTCCAGCGTCGCCAAGCTCTCCAATCGTGGCCCGGCGTCGTCTCGGCGCCGTCCGGCTGCACACGGTCCGAACTTTGCGGACACCTGTGCAAACATTGTTGAGGATTTGCGTGCGCAATCGTAATCCGGCTGCACACGGCCCGAACTTTGCGGACACCCGGGTAAACTCTCGCATTTCGGTACAAGTTCGAAATTTCCACGACATATTTTATTCTTTCGTTATATCGTAATATCTATAATTAAAAGTTCATATTACTATAGGTATATGTAGTAGCGATGTAGGCCACGTGACCAATAGAGCGAGCACCGACGTACGCGGATCGGGGACTAACGAGAATAGAGAGACAGCGGTTCGTCTCCGACTACCGTCGAGAATACGCGCGTATACCCTTTACCAGACAAGACCGCCGTCTATTTATTTACTATCCCGTGAGCCTGGCCATATTTCCATCCTGAACGCCAATAAAAACGTTCATTAATAATAATTATTATTATTATTATAACAGAGCTGTGAGGAAAAGACAGACAGTGTCGTATGTCGAAGAGTTCGAACGACCCAAAAGAACCAGCAAACACATTTCCATTCTCCGACGACGCGTCCTTCTTCTCTGTCTCTGTACCGGCACGGCTGCTCGGTCCATGGCCGGCGAGCTGCGGCGAGCCACCTCCCTCGCCACATGACCGCCCTGTCAAGGGGACTCGGAGGCCGTCACGACCGCGGTATATATCAGAGGGGCAAGCGATCTCTCCCTCGTATCGTATCATTTATATCTTTTTCCTCCCGTAAATACATCCGTCGTAATCTCAAACGACACGCTCGTCGAGATACCTCACGTAAATAAAATAAGTCAAGCGTTTATGATTTATTGCAAATACTATTTTATTACAAACGGCGAATACGTTGTTTTATTTCGAGATGTAGTTTCCGACTGACTCTTATTCCACGCCTTGAACGTTTGTTATGTCTCTCAATTACGCTCGGTTATATTTATTCTATTGAGCGCAACGACAGCTAGAATAATTAACCACGCATCCCGTAAAAAAAAAGCTCCCCGTTAAGTGCCTCCCTCTTTTTCCACGTATCAGACTGTATGTACATAAAAATGTGCTAAGGCACTTGTTGCGGTTGACGACGAGTACGATAAATTGATTCCAACGGTTTCACAGGAGTTTCGAGTCAAAATATTGAATCCACCGCTAAAAGTACGCGTCGAGTCTCGTTATCCCTCACCGGCGAGATACGTTATAAAAGGTGAAAACTTGATTTTCATTTTATCGCATACGTTATAATGATTAAAATAACGTTACCAATAACCCTCTGGGTAGTTTTCTTTTGGTAAAAAATAATATTAATATCACGGGACAATTTTCATTTATCCGTATCATTTTAGTAACGACGATCCTCGCCGTACGTAAGGCGTGGAGCTGTCGGCTGATTATTTATACGATGGAACGTATACGTCAGTTGATTTTTTATAATTCACCAGTCGTGCTACGTTGACAAATTTTTATTTTTTCAAACGAAAACGCGGAGATGAAGATGAACGCGTGGTTAGAAATTTATAACGTACGTTCGCTATGTTCGAGTCTCAAAATCCGCCGAAACTGTTATTCGGAACGACGGCCGCGTACGAAATCATCTTGTCATTATTTGTATACGTTGAAAAACATTTATTCATTTTGAATCTTCGTGTTTGGCTTCGTTCTTTGATTAATCAATACATACACCGTCATATCACGCGCACACATAGATAGAAGGGCGTTACAAAAGAGCTTTTTCGGTCGACAATAAAGATACAAGTGTTGAAACAAAAATGCGAGGTAAAAAAGAAAAAGAGCTCGCGATACTAGTAGTATCCACGTGTCGCACGCTATTGAAACAATTCATCTCGCTCCGCCAGCCCGATGATTCGCTAGCTCGAAATTTTCAAAGCCTCGCTGCTGGCTAACGGCGTTAATTGCTATTTCAATTGACTTATATATAATTGATATATCTAACGCTGGCCGATGATTTCATACAGCAAAAAAGAATGTATTAGTCTTTTATCCGTTAAACATAAAAATACTGGAACGCACCGCCTGTTAAGTGAGAATTGTATGTATTCGTAATATAGCGTTATACTCAAGTTGTCTACTTGGTTGTAACGCCATAGATGAACTTTATTATTGTCAAAACGCAAAATAAATATCAAGTAAATTCGCGGGCCAACGATTATAAAAGTAATTTCGCAATTATTCGACGTAAATTCGAGCGTCACCCGCTCGCATCTTTCGCGCGTACATCGTACAATTTTAACCTCAAGTTTCGCGCGAAAAATTTCTTCCGTTGTTCATTTTTGTCTTTTTTACTTTTAGCCCATCGTACCTTACGCAAAGAGTCATGCTCGTTATTGGTAAACTCCGATTTCACATCTCACGTTTTTTTATACCGGTAAAGTACGAAAGTGGTAGATGCGGTATCAAATGTTACGCAATAAAATATCTCTTTCTCTCTCGTATCATTAAATATTATCAACATTTGAAACATCCTATCTAGTTATATTCCGTTGCCGGTAAATACAATAATAAGCGCTCGTTGTGCTTCGCGAGTCTTTTCACGGGCACGCGTACAGCACTTGGATCACTTTCAGTTTAAAAACTCGTGAGTTTGTTGCCCGTACGGAATGTCGCGAATTAAAAAAAATTAAAAAAAATTTAAAAAAATTAAAAAAAATTAAAATAAATACAATCGGTACTGCATATTCCGTGTTATCCTAGTTCACTTTGTGGCCTCGAACCGAGCGCGGATCCCGGCACGGTGCGCGTACGATCGATCGGACCTTTCTCGAGGGTCTATCGGATTCAACGACCGATAGAGCTCTTCCATTGGCTATTTCCGCGCCTCGCGCCGCATCTTGTCCACGGAGACCATTAGCGTTGAGGCCGCGCGAAACACCAACCGACGACGATTCCACGATTCATGACATTTTTACTCCTTCCAGAAAAATCAACGAAAAGACTTGTATTCGAGATTTGGGCCAGGGATAGGGTCCGGATGGAAATTTCACATTGCCCTAAAAAACGAAAAAATATTCCGTCGGGAGTTCTTAGCGAAATAATGTGTATCGTAGAACGGGACTATCGGACTACCGGGGACAAATTGAGTTTGCGACATTGAACAAATTCGCGAAACGGCAATTTCACTCAAGTTGCCGAAATAACAAAAAAAAGTTTAAAAAATGGACTTTAAAGAGAAAAGAAATGCACCCTCAATTTAATTGTCGTTCCATGGCCGTTCGAGTCTATAAAATTAACTATATTAAGAAAAATATAGAAATTTTGGGTAGGAAAAAAAACCATCAAACTTTTATATGAAGAATTTTCAAAAGTTCCACTTTTATCAAAAATCTGTGTTTTAAGAAATAAAAACCGACCCCCACGCGCTTGGCTACCATTTTTTGCTGAAAATTTTTTACTTTTCACGCGAGTCGGCATATGTACGTGTTCTATTTTTTAATCGACCGGAAGAATCGAACGATAATAAAGAAAAGTATATTTTGCGATATGTGGAAATAATTTAAACAAAAATTCTCTCGATAACCGATAGAGTTGGAGCGCTTTAATTTGCTACGGGATCACTTCTTATTGTGTACAATGAAACGCGAAAACGCGAAAACGCCGGACGGAATTGAAATTTGATACCGGAAGGCTAAGTGAGAATTGGTAAAATGACCCGTATTTATAGTGATTTCTTTTTATCTACCATTTCCGATACTCGCAGGAATTACGCCTATCACCGACCTATACATTTCATTCCGCTGTATATGGATAGCATTTTACGAGGAACCGGAAGAAACCGTGGAGAAATCTGGCCAATGAGGCGAAACCCGGATTTATTGCGGGGCGGCGAAACTATCTCGCTCGAGCGTAAACACGGAATACAGTTATTTACGTGTACCGTATACACATTCGGGTACGTATATGACCCGTGAACGTACCCAAACTGTCACGCTCGTATCGTTATTCTTGAGGAGACTATGAGACCGGGGATCGAATCGTAAGCCTTTCGAAGCTACGCTCTACAAAGGCGAGTACGTTGGCCACTACGTCGGAGCACAGGCAGTTTTTTTTTTCATTGTTTTTTAGTACGAACGCGTTTGACCACGTGACTATTCGGGTGAGCCGAGGCTCAAAGATATTATCGCGATGCCACAATAACGACGAGGCTTTTTCTCATATCGGGAGATTTCAGCGATAAAATATAGTTCAATGTGCGTGATTACGTTTTTTTGTTGCATATATAGCTGACGAATGAGCCTCGCAAAATCTCGCCCGCATATTTTCATAATACTCCGCGATATCGCAGAGGAGGTCGACGCGTTCGGTAACTTTTTTTTATATCGCGGGAATTAACGCTCATGGCGCGAACCACGTCCCAGGATATACCAGTTTGTCGCGGAAAAAAAAATTGCTCGAGCACCGATTACAACTATATATTTTGCCATAACCCTTCGGGTACTTTTTGTCCGGTAGGAAAGGACGTGGCCCGTTGTTTGACGGCAATATGAAGATCCTTAAAAAATCTGCTCCCCCATCTTCAAACAAAATACACTCCGTCCCGAATTTTCGTACCATCTCTTCCAATAAACTCCGCAGCGGTCGCGT
This sequence comes from Oxytorus armatus, assembly GCA_958009045.1. Lineage (NCBI taxonomy): Eukaryota > Metazoa > Arthropoda > Insecta > Hymenoptera > Ichneumonidae > Oxytorus > Oxytorus armatus. The sequence goes on from OY253754.1 coordinate 17,457,013, forward strand.
TCAATTTTTTCGATATCAGTGGTTCCCGGCACGCTTCTTTTGTTTTCCACGTATACTCGTACGTGGCAATCTTACCGTATTAGGAATTGTAAAAAAGATAATTTTAAGTGTCTATTTACCCCCGTGTACCCCTTTGAGAGGCCCAAAGAAGCTCGGAGAAATATTATTTTTTAATTCGTTACGTTCCAACGTACGGCCCGTTAAATTTTTACGACTCGTCCCTTCTTCGCTGCACTCAACTTTTTCCATCGATTCCCCCGGTGACGCCACCGCCCGCTCCTCGAACGCGTCCGCGGCCGTCTCGTACCCCACTGCCGTATCGCGTTTGCACGAGGGCAGGGAGAAACCCCGAAAACCCCGTGCCGATACGGTCCTTTGATCGGAGCTAAGGTCCCCGCCGGGATGCAACAGACCCGTTAAATGACCTCTCGCTCGGCGATTCGGTGCGAACGCGAACGACGCGGGTCGATTCGAGAGACCGCCACGGATACGCATCCGCTGACGTTCGGTATATCATATGCGGTAACGTCGCGTCGATTAAAATCGAAACGAATAATTTATTAATTATTTTAATGACGTAAATCGGGTTAAAACGGGTTAAAACGGGTTAAAACGGGTTAAAACGGGTTAAAACGGGTTAAAACGGGTTGCGAAGGCTCGTTAAACGATTTCGCGGCTCGTGGAAAGTACTTTTATGGATATTCGCGCGAATATAAAATAAATGCACGTCGAACGTAACCTCTCTACGATTATTCCGAGCCTCGTTAAAATCAGAGGATGCCCAGCGAGGTGTCCGTGTCGGTCCTCGTATAACGAAACTTCATCGATGGTACGACGACACCTCGACGCAATGTTATACCGACGTTTCCGAATTGAGCCTAAGTAGAAATTTGTTCGATTTTGGATGAGCGAGCTGTTCGGTGAGATTGAAATGAGGCAACCGATACGCCGTACAGAGAAGGGCAACTTCGCCCTGCCGCAATTGAAATTCGCATCCGGGCGCGAGTGTACGGGACGGTAGTTCACCCTCGCAAACGAGTGCCCATTGATGCGAGCGTCTGTGACGTTCTTTTTCGTTCGACAGTACGGGGCAAGACGTGAAAAACGGTTCCAGAAAGGCTCGGGGTGCCGCGTCCTGGGCCAAACAACGAGCCAGACGACCGAGTATAGATTCGACGGAGTGTCGAGGTTGCTGGCGCGTAACTCGAAGATATTTCTGCAACGCTCGTGCCATCGATGGAAAGACAGCTTGGGCCGCTTCCATCGGATCCATCGGTCCGGAATTCGGTGCTAATTCCGATTCCGAATGTAACCTTTTGATATGTGCAAAAGCTTCCTCGGCCGCTGTTATCAAACGAGCGCGTCTTTTTCTTACTCTTCTCTCGTAGTCGTGCTCCTCGTAGAAGCGCTCGTTGTGACTGGAATCTCTGCGACGCGCCTGAGCCGCTAGTACGGCTCTGTCGCCGCCGCTTCGTTGCTGAGTTCCCGTGCTCCCCGAGCCATCGACGTCGTAGAACTTGAAACTCGAGTGCTTCCTGCCGGACTTTGAAACCGGTAATCGATCGAGATACGGATTGTATATTGGAAATTCTGTATAGTATCTCTCTAAAACCCATACGGCCGCACGCTGAATCGACAAGTGGCCGATCGCGTATGATCTCGATTCGCCGTCCGGTGATCTGACAACCTGGAAATATAAATACACGATTTTCAGAACTCGCCATTTAACGCAAGAGTATACAAAAAAAAACATGCAAATTAGAAAGCTGCACGTCGCGTCCTCCGTTTGAATTTTTTCAAAAGTCTTCGAGATTCATTCGATTTCCAAAAGCTTTCGGATCTCGGGTCAATCGTTCTCTCATGGATGTAGTCTCGTTGAATTTCGCGTTAACGGGTCGAAAATGTTATTGAATAAAATTTTTTTTTCTAATTTCTATATATCATCAGAAATTGTATGTTTGGATTTGTTTGGGTTCTTTCTTAAATGCTCACCCATGGAGGTGATACTTGCCACAAAAATAGGTTTGCGGATAATCACGTTCGATATTGAGTTTCGAACTAATTGGTAAGGTGCTTCGAGATTGTAAAAAAAATGTCAATCTTTGGACTTTCGTATATTTTGGGAAGTCAGTAAATCGCTTCAACGGCACATTTTGCGGAACGTTGATAAAAAATCATGAAATTTGCGAAACATGGTACCTCGCAATTGTCCGAATCTAAAGATAAAAAAAAAGATGCAAATTAGAAAGTTGCACGTTGCTCCTGCGTTGTTTTATCTAGATCACGGAACTTCTTCTATGAGAAAGCCAAAAATGACTTAGCCACGGAGGTGCGCTCGCTCGTTCGTTCGCGGGATAAAATAATGAGGAAGCAACGTGCGAGTTTCGAATTTGTTTGTTACCGATCGGTAACGTTCGGTCCGTTCGTTCATCGAGCACTGCGCGACGCGGACGCTTCCGAAGCATCCAATTTGCGTTCGTTGCGCGGAACCGGCTCGATGCCCCCTCGCGCCAGAATGTACGCCGGTCTGATATCGAGAAAAGCGGAGTGCTCCAGCAGCTTGGACACTCGGCAGAGCCCGCGCCCGGCTTACGTACAATGTCCGTTTTTTCCGTTATAATTCTTTCATCTTTTATTTCTCAAGATCTTCGTGTTATTTACGATTTATTTCATTTTCATTATTACATTTTATCACGGTGATGATCTTGTGCCGTTGGAAAGAGGTTCGTTATTGAGCCCATTTTCTGATAAAATTTCTATGCAGTTTTCGTATTCCCCGTAATGTATGCGCAAAAATTGATTTCACGAAAGGCTTTCACGAAGGATTTCACGGATACGTCTCCGTCGCATACTCCATTGTGCGACGGAAAATCTAATAATCACTTCGTCGATGCTCACAATAATCTTCAGGTTTTCTAGCGTTGCAGTTCCGTTTCGGGTCGACGGAGGTTCGTATCGAACTTCCGTCGATACGAGTTACCGTCCCTTTTAACGTAAACAGATAGGGACGTACGCGAACCCGCTCCGCTCGAATAATTCGCAGTTTGGTTCCGCACGTAGATGCTCGAGTCCGCTCGTCCGAGGGACTCGACGATCTACAGTTAGAAAAATGGAGTTCTCACGATCGATAGTCACAAAATCGGGATTCTCGTGATCTACAGTGAGGAAAATGTCGTTCTCGCCGTTTATCGTGAAAAAAACGGTTTTCGCGCGATTTAGATTGAGAATAAATGGGGTTGTCGCGGGAGACGTTGACAAAATCGTGGTTCCAAGTATCGGACGTTGACCAAATCGAGGCTCCCGCGATCCGGAGTAAGAAAAGTGGGGTCAAGACGATTCGTAGTAATGACACAAACGATATCACCATCTATAGCGAAAAAATGGGATTCTCGCCGTGTACAGTGACGAAATCGGGGCTCTAAGAATCAAAACGTGACCAAATCACGGTTTTTGCGATCTATAGTGACAAAAGGGAAGTTTTCGATAACGAAAGTGACAAAAACGGGGCTCTCAGTATCGAGGGTAACAATAATATTACGAATAACTCTGTATTACGAATATCGAATACGGAATGGGGGCCCCCGCCTCTCGTGATCCGGAAGAAAAATATCGAGGTTCCGATGACACTAAGAACCCTATATAATCGGTCGGGCTACCGAGAATCCTGATTTTCTTACCGAGCACTGAGAACCCCGACATTGTCACTACGGATCGTCGAAATTTCACGTTTCGCACTCTAGATCACGGAACACCGATTTGGTCGTTCTCGAGACCGAGAAGCCCGTTTTGGTCATTCTTAATATTTAAAACGCCGATTATGTTACTACAGATGGTGCGAGGCCCGGTTTCTCTACAACGCGCAACGAGATAAGTGTTTCTTCGAACATTTAATATAATTTCATTTATTTATTTATTTATGTTGCTCGTTTATGTACACTTATGGCTCATTCTACCAATTTTCGAATCATTCAACATTTTCACATATAATTTCGGATACAAAAAGATTATTTGGCAAGTTTCGTATTGGCTCTATTAGTTTCCGAGATGAAAACTGTTTGATATCGAGCATCCATAGCGAGATATACGTTTCTCCATTCTTTATCACCACGAAACCTTTCAATAAACGTCACGTGATCGGACGAGTTTTTACCGGTTATCCATTGATAATGCAAAAAAAAATGACAATTATGCTTCCCGACGTGTTAATTGAATTTTTTCGGAAAGTAAAACCACCCCAGTTTTTTACATATAATAATTCCATTTAAAACAGTCGATAAATAAAAATGGATTTTTCTTCTATTCCTAGTGTATAATTCCCAGTGTATATATTTCTAAATGTAAGTGTTAATGGGGGGAGTATGGGGGGAGCAGGAGCTACGCGAGTATTCGCGTAGCTCCTGAAAACTGCCACTGTTTTTCCATAATTTGAATCCAAGTGCAAGTAAACCCGGTACACCTTAACTATAATAGGAATAATGAATAACGGAACGGCAGAACACTCGGAGCTGACGCCAACGGTACATCCACAGCGAAAACCTTTGAGGTAGAGGAGGGACAACCAAACTTTGGTGTGTATAAAAAAATCTTATGCGAGAAACGCTTGGTACACAAAAGTTCACCCATAATTTGCAAATTGCCGTGGACCCTCGTTCGGTTTGCGTAACGCGGCGACGCGTAAACCGCATCGAGTTCCACTCAACGAGCAAAGCTCTCCCCCAGCTTTCTCGCCCGATCTGATGAGAAATCTTTAACTCCTTCCCCATTAATTATGCAATCATTATTTCTCACAGCGAGTTTACTCGCGTGAAATTCTTGAACGCGACGGCTGCACGGCTATTGAATAGCATAATTTTATATTACCTTGAGGTAAAAGGTCGGCTGCGCATGACGAATCTCGATTAACAGAACCGCGACATAGTGAATGAACAATAAGGTATCGGCAAAAGTGCCCGCGTAGTTCACCAAGCTTTTGTACTCCGTTATCTCACCGTTAGCCGTAGTTTTGGCACTCTCGGTCACCTGAAAATATATTCATCGATGCGTTTAATTACCGAATAAAAAGACAGCGCGTGCGGAATACTTTGTGAGCGTAGCTACGAGTCGATTAAAACGGTTATTCCTTACTTGAACAACGTAAAACAACCAGTAAGTACATATGCAGAGCATCGTAAGCAGAAGTACTCCCGCTCTGAATAGAAAAACGCGCGGCATTGTTGCGTTTCGAGTTCTCAGAAATACGGCCCAACTTCCTATAGCGAGAAGTACCAGTTTGAAAGCTAATCCCAATAGCTGACCCTTGCACTCGGCGTTACAGGACAACAATTGGAGCCTCTGCTGCATCGTAAGTACGGTCGTTGAGTCGGGAAAAAATCCCAGTTTCGGAAATACGACCATCGCTATAGGACTCAGAAAAGCGCTTGATCCGAGCATCAGCGCTATTACCGGCCCTACGTATCGGTTACAGCTAAAATTAAAGGCTCCTTCGGTTTCGCTGGGCCAGCGACCGACGTCTTCGGTTGATTCCGAACGTTCCGACGTATTACCCGTAACGGCGGTCGTATTTTCTCCCCAGTTTTCATCCTGCGGCAGTATTTGTACTTCTATTACTTCTTGGCCAACGGTCTCGACGCTATTTGTGCGAACGTTTACGGTCGTTTGAAACGGCGCCATTTCACCGGAATCGACGTCGCGTCTCTCCTTATTTCGTTGACTCCTATTGTTTCTATAACGCAAGGATTACAAGCGAATATGATTAATCTTTTAGAGTTTTGTTTTCATTGAGGGCTTCCGAGGGAACGCGCGGAACATTTTTCTGCCGCTTAAATCCCGTCTAAGAAAAATGAAAGAGCTCGCGAATGGGACTCGTGGCGTGTCCTTCTAGGATTCATATTAAATCCGTTGAAATTAGAATTGGAAACGGTATTTTTTTATCTTTCTAGACGCACACCGATGGCTTTGCTCAAAGAAAATTGAACACCTTTGAAAAAATTGCGCGTCAATGGCTATATCCGGTCGTATCGATGCGCAAATAAACATTGAATGTTCTTGAAACGGTTTAACGACGGTAGCTGTACGTGCATTATTTTGGATAATACGATATCGCAGCGTGTATTCCGTTATTATAATAATGGGACGTTAAACATCGGAATACCTGGAACTTCGCTGGGAATGTTGCCTATGATTTTGTGGTTTGTTATTGTGTGAACAATGATGTTTCTGCGAACTTCGACTGTGTTGGCTGTGGCTATGTTCGCTAGCCCCTGACTTTATGCTCTCTGTCTCCATAACCTAATATAGGCTAATCGCTCTCTTTGTACCACATAAGAGCATACCCTAATCGGCTTGCGACAGTCGCAAACGCTCCGTACAGCGTTAGACGGTATTACACCGAATACGACCATGCCCCGTATACATTTTTTGTTTTATCGTACGATTTATTTCTTCCCACGAAGCGGTGTCAGCTCCTCACGGTCAAACGCGGTATTTGATCCATTGCTATATCGACTCTTTCAAAATCATCTTCACCATAACGATCGACGACGAAACGATCCCACGAGCGATACTCTACTCTATTTTGTCCGTAGACGAACGATCGTCCTTCTCCGAACAATCGGACGACGACCAATAATTTTCACCAATTATCGTGCCAAGTGATCAAAACCTCAACAAAAAAACTGACGCCGCCGTCGCATACCCTAAGGGTGTGCGCACATGAAACGTAGAATTCTGCTGATACACACGCGCGCACGCGAGAGACGAGCCGGTCATGTGCCAAGGCAATCACAGCGATTCGTCGTTTCTTGTCCGAGCACCGTCACATTGGGAGGACGATTGGGGGGGGGACACCTGTGTGAAGTTAGCCGGACAACTTGGGCTCAACTAATTTTAGGTCTAATCATTCGTTTAGTGTTCGTTTGGTGGTGATTGGTAGGGTAATAAAAACGTTTGGTAGTCAATAGTTTTTTTATATTTTTTTATAATATTAAAAACAAATTTTTGGTTAGAAGTTAGCCGGGTGAATTTTTTTGTAATCACATATCTCGCTTGACAGGGTGTTTAATCGATGTGCAATCGTTACGTGCTCAGGGAATATGCTAATTAAAAGGTTTGGTAGTCATTCATATCTGGGCAAAACCTAAAAGACAATTGTTCTTCGAACATCACAGATGTCTATACTGTACTAGATCGCTACCTTTGGGCTTTGGCGTGCACCAGAGCTGTGTTGGGCGCATGGTGTTGTATAGAAAAGCCCTCGATACTGCTATGCATGGAGCCTAGAGTAAAGGAGTCCGTACTCTGAGGCAGCTCCGGTAACTTGGCAAACCGATTTTGACTTTTTGAAATTTTGTTTAGTTCAAACGTTTGTTGGTCGTTTGTAGGTGTTTGTTAGTTTAATAAAAACGTTTGTTGGTCGATAGTTTTTACAGGAAAGCACCCATAAAATATAATGCTATTCTATGTTCTTACTTTTACAGATTGGCAGTAATTAAAAGTTTCATAAAACTTTTATATTAACGATGACGCGTGAATTACACTCAATTACACCGAAGGGTCATTTGTATATTGACCGTAGGTGGCTAGCTTCAGCAAGATTCCACGTACAGTTTATTTCTTGCTCACTTCACATCAAACTACTTTGCGACCGCAGCGACACCTTTTTTGCTGAATTTTTGAGGTCGCTTTTTCCGGTCGTTTCCCATTAGAGATCGGACTCCTTTACTGTAGGCTCCACGGGCGTTGCCATGGAGCCTAGAGTAAAGGAGTGCAATCTCTAATGGGGAACGGCCGAAAAAAGCGACCTGAAAAATTCAGCAAGAAAGGTGTCGCTGCGGTCGCAAGTTGATCCGAGTGAAGTGAGCAAGAAATAAACTGTACGTGGAACCTTGCTGAAGGTTGACACCCACGGTCAATATACACATGACCCTTCGGTGTAATTGAGTGTAATCACGCGTCATCGTTAATATAACAGTTTTATGAAACTTTTAATTCCTGCCAATCTGTAAAAGTAAGGACATAGAATAGCATTATATCGATTTTATAATATACCAACAAAAAGAAATGAATTAGTTTCGTAAAGGTTACAAAAAAAACCAATATGGTTTATATTTAACGAAATTTAAAGTACAATAAGTGAGGAGATTGTGCATTGATTATTCCAGGATTAATAAATAACTATAAAGACATCCCAGTTAAAAAATACAGACGATGAGCGTGTAATAAATAATGAGGTAAACATCGGGTTTAGGCGACCCTCCTCCGATTCCTTTCGTAATGGGCTCATCCGCCGCGCTTTCGCACGCGAAACAACTTTTTCCTCTGACAAAACTGGGGGCCGTTATTTATTAAAAAGTTATTAACAAATAAAGTTAATAATTCATATAGCTATTTTCCTTATACCAGCCAGTCCCAATCATCTTGTCCTTCACATGTGTTGTTAAGAATACCCCGTAAGAGTACATACAAAAAGTTGTATCCGTCGCTCATTGTTTGTTAAAAAGTTATTAACAAAAGAAGTTTCATAAATCAAAAATGAAATACTTATACCAGTGGATAGTGAACAGTACACGTATGAGCGGGTTCGCTGCGCCCCCCGTGCACCCCCTACACACCAGCCCAAAAACAAACCAAAAACAAACAAACAAACAACAAACCAAAAACGACCCAAAACAACCAAACCAAACCAAACAAAAAACAACCCAAAAACAAACCACAAACAAACCAAAACAAACTAAAGACAACCCAAAACCAAACCAAAAACAATAAACAACAAATTAAACAACCCCCATACGCGACCCACCTCCACCTCACCTTCCCGCCCTCATTTACTCATGTATATTTGTATTCATATGATAAGCAGCATACGTATAAGCAAGGGATATATGTGCTATTTACTATACTTACGGGTTGTTTCGATTGTTTTTTGTTTGTTTGGTTTGTTTTTTTTGTTGTTTTCGATTGTTCTTGGTTTGTTTTTGGGTTGTTTTTGGTCTGGTGTGTGGGGGTGCACGGGGGGCGCAGCGAACCCGCTCATACGTGACTGTTCACCATACACTGGTATAAGTATTTCATGTTTAATTTATGAAACTTTCGTTGTTAATAACTTTTTAACAAACAATGAGCGACGGATAAAACTTTTTGTATGTTATTCAGGGGGTATTCTTAACAACACATGTGAAGGACAAGATGATTGGGACTGGCTGGTATAAGGAAAATAGCTAAATGAATTATTAACTTTATTTGTTAATAAATTTTTAATAAATAACGTGCCCCAATTTTGTCAGAGGAAAAAGTTGTTTCGCGTGCGAAAGCGCGGCGGATGAGCCCATTACGAAAGGAATCGGAGGAGGGTCGCCTAAACCCGATGTTTACCTCATTATTTATTACACGCTCATCGTCTGTATTTTTTAACTGGGATGTCTTTATAATCATTTATTGATCCTGGAATAATCAATGCACAATCTCCTCACCTATTGTACTTTAAATTTCGTTAAATATAAACCACATTGGTTTTTTTTGTAACCTTTACGAAACTAATTCATTTCTTTTTGTTAGTATATTATAAAATCGATATAATGCCCGAATCGATATAATCGATATAATCGATATATGTCCTTACTTTTACAGATTGGCAGTAATTAAAAGTTTCATAAAACTGTTATATTAACGATGACGCGTGATTACATTCAATTACACCGAAGGGTCATGTGTACATTGACCGTAGGTGCCTAGCTTCAGCAAGGTTCCATGTACAGTTTATTTCTTGCTCACTTCACTCGGATCAACTTGCGACCGCAGCGACACCTTTCTTGCTGAATTTTCGATGCCGCCTCAGAATACGGAGATAGCACTCCTTTACTCTAGGCTCCATGGGCGTTGCGATCGGATAATGCCGATAGACATAACCTGAAAACCCCTCGATAGTTCTCGCGGTTGTCTGTCTGTCTGTCACACAAACGGATTCCACCGTGTTACACATATTTATTATAAGTTATTAATCCCGTCAACTTTCATGAATATACTGAATAAATATGCTCTTAATTTGAATCGGGCTTTAAACATTCCAACTGTTAACCGAGCATGATAAATATAAACTATTTGTAAATATCTGTGTCATGAATATATATTAGGCGAAATAGTTGTCTCTTGATGGATCGATCTACGTTAGATTTTCTTTTAAGGTAGTTCTAACACAAGAAATGGGAGGGGATAGAAGGAGCGGTGCGCGAGGCGGGCAGCCACGTCGCGCAGCGACGTTGTCATGCTCACGAGTTCTTCTGGCCTCAAAACAATATTTGTTCAATAATCCATACTTTTTTATTGTATGGTCGAAAATTTACTGTAAAATATATGTTATTCTTCATCTACTAAACTACTTTCGTGCCAAATTTCAAGAATTTTTCATTACTCCTTCGTACATTTTGGTGACTAAATATCCGGTATAAGTGCTCATTTCGTACGGTATAGGTATACGTTCGTATGCAAATTTTGCAATTTTTGATAAACGATATCTTGAAAACGGTACGGTGAAACAGTCTCAAATTTCGCATAAGTATTCTTCAGTACTTTTTCTAGGTTTTCCCAAAAATTCATTAAATTTGCATTACTCTTCATTTGCGTTAGAACTACCTTAAATCCTACAAAATAAACAAAAGTTTTCATTTACAAAAAGAGAAATACATCGAACCGATTCATATATTTAATTTCATCATTTTTCATTATATTTTTGTGAAAATTGCAGGTACTCAAATAAAGAGAAAAGTTGAAGAATCTATTGTCATTCATACTTGATTTTGAAAACTGGAACACTTTTCAAAAACCTAAAAAATAAAGTGTAAGAAAATGTAAATAGAGCTGATTTTCACTTCCCTTAATCTACTATTTTTTGGCACGCTACTAAATACTGTCCATTTCGGAATATTGACAAAACTTAAATAAAGATAATAATTCAAGTATTTATTTTTATTCATACTTTCTTAATTTCGAAAACTCGAACACTTGCAAAAACTTAACATAAGATTTATTCAGTAGTTAACTTCGACAATTTTTCCTTAACAACAAATTTCTTTTTGAGTTAAAAATTTTCCTGATGCGCATATTGCCTCATTTTTAATCTTACATAGTAAATTATGGCGTCTGATAAGATTTCAGATCCATACTCTTTATGGGGATAAGCGAAGGTGTATGAGTTAAATACTTCATCTAGAATTATATCAAAGACATCAATACGAGAGGAATATTTTGTAAATGATGCTCCGATATCACGGATCGGATGAAAGAAATGAGGATTTGCGTGAATCAGGCCGCCGCATGATTTCATTTACACCAGTTGCGACTCTGAAGATCCGCAGCTGGTTTTCAAACTCACAAATATATCATTACAAAAAATGAACCCGGCTAACTTCGCACCAAAATTTGTTTTTAATATTATAAAAAGACTATTGTCTACCAAACGTTTTTATTACACTATCGATCACCGGCAAACCACGACCAAACGATTGATTAGACCTAAAACTAGTTGTACCTAAGTTGTCCGGCTAACTTCACATGGATTTGGGAGACACCGCGCGCCGTCAATCGTCAATTTCCGACAAGCACGAAACGTCCGAGTCGCGTTAAGCCCGCGGCGCAATAGGAAGAAATATAAAAAATAGAAAGAAAAATCAAACAATCGCCGCGCACTTTGTAGAAGTTACGCCAATCGAATGGGTGATTGTTATTCCTATTTATTATTGTTATTCCTATATTTTGAGACCGTGGCACAACACGAGAAAATAAGAAATAGGAATAAAAATCAGCCACCCGAGCGGCGCATCTTCTCCAAAGTGCGTGCGCGGCGAGTTGCTGATTTTTATTCGAATTGCCTCGGATTCTGTTGTAAGAATGTACACCGTTCCAAATTCTTTAAGTCTCGAATGATAAACTTACCAATAAGGCATTCTCCCGAATTGGCATAGTACCGAATGTAATCTATCCAGAAAAAAGAATTATCCGCGCAATTATAACTGAGGCCGAATATAGCGAAAGTCCCGATGACGATGGCCCTTACCGCGGATCAGTTATGTAGATTTCAAAAGTACACAACAATAATAATAACATTACATTTACAAAATAAAACCGGGGAGTTTTCTGTTTTCTAATTGGTCTAACGCGATTTTCACCGTCGGGACTTTTTCATATTCCCCCGCGCCAACAAACAAAAAATGCACACAAACACGATCATCAGTCGGTATAAAGGGTATTTTCCAACATTAACTCAACCTGTGCTTTACATAACCTTAACCGTGCAAAGAAGGAAAAACAATGAATACAGTAAATACCCGCCGCAAACTTGGCCAGAGCAGATTAACGTCTCTCTTCTCTGGCCCACAGTTATTTTTGTCAATCTTAATCCCCGACTAGTATTTATTACTTGCGTGCCTATCAACGATACGTTGTTCGATAGTATCAAAATGTCCGAATGGATCAAAATTACACCGAGGTAATTATGATTTCGGGACATAGTTGCGAAATAGCCACTGAAAATACCACAATTAAAATTAATATTGTTTGGTTCTTGTTTAGTTTGGAAACGGGTCTGAGGATTATCGAACGACTCGACAATGGAAAATTCCGAGCGTTAATTAATTATCTCTGCTCCGTACCGGAATTAACTAACAACAGGAAGGTATTTAGCCACCGTGAGGAAGAAAAACTATTGGCATCGTTGGAGGTGAACAGCGAGACGCTGATAATCCTGCTTGACACAATCAAACTGATATACCTTCAAGCCGCGTATACAGCCGTCAAACCCTCGGCAATGGGAACTTTAATTAATAAATATTTTCCCATATCGGAGGAGAAAGTATCAATTTTTACAAACGCTTGGAGCGCTCGTGCCAAGGACATCGTCGAGCGTCTAAAAGACAAATCTATTTTTCCGGTGCAGGTGAGAAACTCTTATCTGATCTTTTACCAGTGAGATTAATTGCGACGATTAAGCAACTTATTTTATAACTCCGACACTGAAAAACTATGGAAATTGAAAAGCAAACGTTGCTTCTCATTATTTTTGTGTATACACAAACTTTCTCCGAGGGTGCCGAAATCGAAAAAACCTCTGTCTGATAAAGAAAGATTTCTGTATGCACAAAAATTACGAGGAAGCAATGTCCAAGTTTCAATTTGCACCGTTTTTGAGGCGCAGCCAAAATTGAAAAACCCCTTGACTCATAGAGAAAAATTCATCTATGTGCAAAAATTGGGGGTAAGCAATTGATGAATTCCAAATTGCACTGTTCTTTGTCTCCTTCAACTTACTAGGTCGAGGGTTCCTTGATTTTATTTATTTAAATATTTATCAAAGTAATCTTTGATAAACGCTACCCAATTTATGTAAAAAACGCCAATTCGCCATTACTCACTGAGCCATCTGGAAAAAAAATGTTGATTTGTCTACCATTCTTAAATTCGATCGCGCGAAGACTCAATTTGAAGTTATAATATTCTTCCGTGTGCTTAACTATTATTTGCAGGTTGACGACGTTAACTCCGAGTTGAATATACAATCGTCATCTTCGGCTATTTTCCAAGAAATAAATCCTGTGGTTTGGCTCCAGCTGAGTTTTACAGGGTTAGAAGAAAACTCAAAGCTCACCGTTGAAATGAACAAAAACGATCTCAGCTGTATTTACAACAAATTCGAAGACATACAACGACAGCTGGATCTGCTCGAATGGATACCAGAAAAGAGCTCGACCCGATTGTAATTGATAGAAATATTTGAAACATTGTATATTTGGCATTGCCTTTAACATATTTTAAGTAAATCCGCCATACTTCCAATTATCATTCTTACATTTTGATCGTTTCATCGTGATAGCTCGTCGTGGTGCATACGGATAATTGGCGTTTCCGTACTACCATCGAAGTTATAATTACAATCGTATATTATTATTATTGCCGTAAACGGCAGAATAAATCACGAAAATAAATAATAACTATGTGAATACTGAACGACACGTGTGTCGGGAAAAACGAGTGAACAAGTTTGCCAAATCGACGTAACCCCTTTCTGTTTTTCCTATTTTTATATTTTTTCAGCTTTCGTATCGGCCAATGTTACGGTCGCATATTAATTTTATATTATAAATCAATCCAAGTATTTGGAGCTTTTCTTTGCATCAAACACACCTCACGTAATAATCTTTCGTAATATGTAAGTATGAATCAACTGTAAGTATGAATAATTGTTTATCGAAAGATGAGTAGAAAACGAAGAATGTGTTTTTTCACATTGAGCACAGCCATCCCAAGTTGTATTTGTCCATAAAATTTATGTTTTTCCTTTAAGACATTCTCTCCTCTTTGGTTTAAACTCTTTTTAATTTCAGATTGCACGGTGTCAATTATTCCTTTAGATTTTCCTTCAAAAGGACACTTGAATTCTAATAATGCAGTTGGAACATTATCAGTCATAATTATGCCATCCGGCGAATAAGCTAATCAAGGATTTTGTTTTGAAAATTATTAATCTTGTGTCCACGACGGTTCTCTTAGATAGTTTAACGAAGGCTTCTCGAGCTTCCTTTTCTGTTTTTTCATATTATGTAAATTCCGTTGTGAAACTAGGTGGATCAAATAATCCCTTGGCTTGTTTTTTCCAATTGTGCTGAAACTAAATCAAATTATGCTGATTGGCATTATTTGATTTAGTTTTAGCACATATAACTTTAAAATCTTCGTATAAATCTTTTGTTGTTTCTCGACGGCAGCCTTCTAAATAATTGACTTGAATATTTTTCATTTCTTCCATCAGCTCGCTTCTTTGGTTAACAAATATTGCATTTATAATAGTTTTATCTCCGTCACTGATGTCAAAATTATTATTTTTATTTACGACTATTCGTTCATGCCGCCCTAATCTATAATAAAAGAAAATAGTTTAATTAAAAATTACTATGCATTTTTTATTTTATTTTAATTAAAGCAATTCTTCAAGTACTTAGAAGTGCTTTGCGAAAGATGATTCTACAAATTCCTCCCTTATTTTTGCACGCAGTTGTTCATATTCTTCGGCCGTTGGATCTTGCAATAAGTATCTAGGGCACTTGCCTTGACTACGAATTTTCAAAGCATTTGATTCTTTAATAATTTAATAATTTCCTCGTCAATCTCTGAATATCTACATCCTCCGGTTGATCCCCGACTAAAGTACCGCTCGAAGAATTTTTACTCAAACCTTCAATAAATTTATGTTTTTTTTTATTTTGAAAAGCACGGATGTTCCGTGATTGGAGCTGGTTCATATTGTTTGAGAGCATTAGTCCGTGAGTCTTTCCATTTGCATTTTTGATCCGTACATGAAAGGACTTCTAGCTGATCTGCTTTTCTACAACAAAAAAATTTGTTTTTTTCTTCTATTTATATGTATCTTGGATATCAATATCTAAAAACGTTAGAGGTTAGGAATTTTTAACTCACCGATAACAATAAAATTACGTTTCAACAGCATGTTACACTTTTCTCCCAATCCTGTCTTGCATGAACAAATTATTGAATTGATTTTTCTACTTTTAAATATTATTGCATTTATTTCATGATGTTTTTCTTTCATACGGGATGTTTGTATATACAGCGCGGTAATTGCTGTCACATTATCATCACTCTTTTCGCGATTTTATCTTTCATGAAAATTGCAGAGTGATGACAACTCTAGCAACTTGGGCGACCGTCACGGGTAACTAAAGAGCAACCAGTTGCATTTCCTAAAAAAATAACCGTACCGAGGGAATCAAACCGTAACCAAACAAACCAACGGTAACGACTAATAAGAATGTATCATTGAACTAGCCGATCCTCTAGAGCACGGTCCTCTATAACGGGCCTGAAAAATCCTTCAAAAATCCCTCAGATAATTGTGACGAGTGTCGATATCACCCCACATTCGCCTAGGGTAAAGCAGATCGCTATCGTTATCTACAGGCGCGAGAATTGAAATGTAGATTTAAATATAGAGCCGCTTCTATCCAACCCATACTGCAGAGTTAATTCATAGGATACAATGCTGAGATGATCGGGATATTCGGTGTGGTGACTGAAATAACTAATATAAATATGTGAAATACTATATGACTTGAACGTAAAAAAAAAGAGAAACTAAAATTTATTTTACTTCTTATTTCCATATGTCTAGCGGTCGAGGAAACTTAATAATTTAACACGCATAACGGTACAGGGTTAAGCTTTAGTTTTTCGTTTGGAAAATCGAGCAGATTTATTAGCCGTAGAAATTCAGTTAGCTTCGAGTTTCAAAACGAGGAATTTAAGAGCAAAAACTTAACAAGGACACCCACTTGAAAAAACCCTCGCTTAAGGACCAGCTCGCAAGGGTGGCCCACGTGCGTTCTCCACCGGGGGCCAGCACAGTCGCGAGATACACGAGGACGCTACGTGGGCGACCAAACGAGGGTGGAGGAAACGACAAGAACACCGATTGGCCAAAGAACCGTTTGGGAAGGGACGTACGAAGGGAGGCTCGAATCTCGCAAGGACGCGGCACGAGAAGTAGAGACACTCGGTTCTCGATCTCAGAGTAGCGAACAACGAAATTGTTTTATTACAGCAGTTCGAAAATATAGTTATACGATATACATTGCACCTTATATCTTGGGGTCCTTAATTTCTTTACCTTTTCACGCGCCGAGTCACAGTTTCAGAATATTCACGAGGTGAGATTTTGCTCTTCGTCAGCGCGAGCCCAGCTAATTGGACATCGTTGTTTTCAATTTCAAAGTTACCGCCGAAATACGTCAGCGAGGCGTCGCATAATGCCGATAGACACGCCCCGAAAACAACTCTAACTAATGAATAAAGTTTATGTAAATGGGATGTAACTCAATAGTATCGTTTCTCACTTTGTACTATTTTTTTGGTACGCCACTAAATACCGTCCATTTTGGAATACTAACGGAACTGAAATAAAGAGAAAAATTAAAGAATTTATTTTTATTCAGCGTTACTTGATATTGAAAACTGGAACGCTTGCGAAAATTTCACCAATAAAGTATAAGAAAATGGAAACAGCTGATTTTGTCTTACCTCAATTTGACTACCTGGAATTTCCACAAAAATATTATGAGAAGGGATCAAATTAAATATATGAAACGGTTCGATTTATTTCTATTTTTGAAAATGAACACTTTTGTTTATTTTACAAATACTCCGCCAATTTATAATCTTAAATTATTTAAAAAGCGTTAATATTTGTCACTGCTTCGTGTAAGGATTTTAAAAAAATGCAACGGAGATCGTTCCAATTGTTTATATTTGTCACGCCTGGTTACAGTTGGAATGTTTAAAAGTCAATTCAAATTAAGGGGATATTTATTCGGTATATTCATTGAAGTTGACGGGACTGATGACTTTTTTCATAATTGCATATAATAAATATATGTAACGCGGTGAAAATCGTTAGTGAGTCAGAGACAGACAACCGAAAGAGCTATCGCGGGGATTTTAAATTAAAAACGACCTCGTTAATTAATGGGCGGCCTCCTGCGACTGAAACTTGAGAGAATTTCACGCCTGTGTACAAGACCGTGGTTCACGCCGTCCACCAGCCACCCCCACTGGGTTTGCCGGAGCGCGGCAAGCGGCAAAGCCAACGCTTCAGCATTTGCTTCAACCGTAAAAAGCTTAGTGATATTAAGGGGGGAAATAGGGTTAGGACAGCGTTTTCTCAATGATTTTCATGAATTTTTTTATACTATAAAAAATGAATATAATTTATTGAAAGTTTGAGAATATTTTATACATATTAAATATATGTATATACTATAACATTTTTATACATATATTTAAGTATATACTATAAAATATTAGCGACCCCACATTGCAGGTCACAATCAGACTCGGCATTTTGCGTACATTCTGGAAGCCGCGATTTTCATCTGAAATCAAACGAGGTTGGAATTTACTTTTATTATATGTCTCTCTTCTATATGAACCTAAATGCTATGAAAAAAATAGAAAATTCAATTGTTTACAGGGGTCAAAACAAAAAAGCATGATTTTTTGCCGATTTTTACAACTTTATTTGCAAAAAAAAAAATTATTTTAAGTAATGATAATATTCCGATTTTAGATTCGTAAAGAGCGCAATACTATGAAGAAAGTAACCGCCAACTTTCAAAACGATTGGTTGAAAACTTTTCAAACTAGCGTGTACGCGTGTTTAAAAAAAGTCGTTTTCCGAAAAACGCGTTTGAAAAAATAGTACCAAGAAAAACAAGTAATACGGGGTCGCTAATATCTTCGGTGTTTTTCGAGGAAATTCTTCGACAAAATTCTTCCAAATTTTTTAGTATATATTTAAATATATGTATAAAATATTCTTAAAGTTTCAATAAATTATATTTATTTTTTATACTATAAAAAAATTCATGAAAATCATTGAGAAAACGCTGTCCTAACCCTATTTCCCTCCTTAATGGCTTATAACAATAGAACGAGTCGGAAATTTCATTTAAAATTTTGTGAACATATTTTTCAATAGTTTTACTAACAATTTATGAAATAAAAAAAAAATCGATTTTTCGAACCGTCTAACCCCCTTATTTCCCCCCTTAATCGAGGTAGAGAAACTATCTGATTTTTGTCGCGGTGTGTCATTTAAACGGACTCTATTATTATACCACCCTTCATAGATTTTCTCTCGATTTTTTCTTGCGTTATAACAGCGGGAACACGATGTGCCATAACGGCTTGTGTTAAATCGCAAATTTTTAACATTAATTCTTTGACAGTGGCGTACATGGAAATTCTAAAATAATTCACACCGTCCGTTGTACAGGCACGAATGTAAAATATGCATTTCAAAGACTTGTGCGGATTTTCGCTCTACCCGGTGAACCTCATTGAGGATGCATCGTAGGAATATGTCGGGATGAGAAATAATTCTTTATTGTCGGATATATCTATATCAAAGTCGTTTATTTTTCACACGTTGGCTCTCCTTTATTTCCGATAGAACCGATCGATTCATCGGACGATCACCAACCGTCTCGCGCCCTCTCTCACTCTAGCTAGTCCCGTCGGTTCGCACGGTCTCCCCGTTACCACCTACTACTACTACTACCGCTACTACTCGCTAATTTAGTCAAAACTCGCGAACACGTTACGGCGTGGAGAGACGAGGACAAGGACTTGCCCGACCTAAACATATTCTGGATCAATAGTAAAACGAACATTTATAATACGATGTGTATGTAAAAACAATACGTCGGAAAAAACTTTTAATTCGACGAGAAAAAAATGTAGCGTGTGAATAATCACATAATAATATTAATAATCCCGGTTAAATTGTCGGTTAACCGACTACGGCACAATAAAAACAATACATATTGAAAACTAAAGAAACGGTGCTGAAATAAAACGTCCGCAATTGAATTATTTCAAGCGAATTATTTCAACAAATCATGCCGTTATACGCATTCAGATATAATTGTCCACAAATGTATAATTACACATTATTTAAATAATTTATACAACCGCGCATTTATCCCAACCCGCCATATCGAGATTTTCTTATACTCTATGAGCGACGCACTAAGAGCTACCGGATCATTACCGAAAGCCTCGAATCCGTGTAGCTTAATTAATCGTCATAACCCTTATTTATAATACAAATGTGAAATAGTTTATATGCAATATCAACTACGACCTTACGGATAATCGGACAATACCATTTTATCTTCGGTCAATTTATTATTCGGTTTAATTTGTGTTAATCGAAGAGTTATTAACCGTTAAAGCTTTCGTTGCAAATCGCAAATCGAACAAGAAAATATGGCAAAAACATGTTGCCAAACATTCATTTATGTAGACATCAATGGTCAACGTAGCGGTGCGCTTTCAGTTTTGACTGCGTTCAACTATAGATAAATAACAATTTATTTCCTTGTTGTCGTATAGATTTTTTCCCGTTTTCGTTACATTTAAGAGTAAAAATTCATTATCTCTTCACACAATGTGAAATGTCATGTACCGTAATTTTCTTTTGTCGTTCTTCAATTAAACAGGTAGAAATTCGGCGTGTTTCAGTCCGCAACGATGGCAGTACTCGTTACAAATGAATTGCGTGTACATATATAATATATGCGGCTCATTCCATGAACTCTAAACTTGCAATCCGATACCAATATTTCATCGATGTCGCATTCTTATATTTTATTTCATACAATAAGAGTCGACGACGCATTAAAATTTTACAGCGCAACTCTATAGACCGTGGAAAAAAAAATTCTTCTATATTTCCATGAATCTAAAGGTAACCTTTCCCGCATTATCTTTGGAACTTACCGGCGAAAAAAAAATCAATACGCCTTTCGACGTAAAAGAGTCGAAACTTTATGTAAAAAATGTTAGATATTTCGTGGGGGTGTCCTTTACTCCCTTAACCCGAATTTGAAAAAGAGCGTTCCAAGGTTCCACCGGATGAAAGTCGATTGTTATTTTTTTCCCCATAGTTTCTTTTCGTACAAATTAATTTTTACCGATCTTCGAACGGGACGATAATCGGATCCAATTGTAATTTAAAAAAATTAATTTAAACTTTTCTATGAATTTAATGAGTACATGAATTATGTTAAAAATTGAAGATTCGAAAATGTAAACGCGAAAAATAATGGTCGTAACTTTAATTGCTAAACACTCTCCCGTTAACGTTAATTCCACCGAAGTTTACGAAAAAATATTAGATTTAAACGATCTCGAAAATTCACAATTTAATCTCGTCATCCATTTGAATCCGGCTGTTTTAATTTAATTTCTACAAAAAAAAAAAAAAAAAAAAAAAAAAAAAAAAAAAAAAAAAAAAACCACCTCCGGTACTTTGAGAAAAAATAAAAATAGATCCCGCGTAACCATGAAAGTCATATTTGTATTTCTTTTCTTCGGATGTTTGGTACGACCTAAAGGTAAATATATAGCATAAAATAAGATATAAGAATGGTCGATGGAACGGAAATTTGGTGGCGATAGCCGGATGAAAATTGGTGGAACGAGCCAGAAATACATATATAATGCGAATACTTATATAATCTAAATGACGGCGCGAATGTGATGTAATGCAATTTAACGAACGAATCTTCCACAAAATCGTAAAAACAACAAAAATATTCCCCCAGAGCGACGTTATAACGACGCAAATTGCTAGATGCTTTGAATATAATCTATGGGGGAAAAAAAAGTATAGTCCAAAGTCACAGACTTTTT
Organism: Oxytorus armatus; assembly: GCA_958009045.1. Lineage (NCBI taxonomy): Eukaryota > Metazoa > Arthropoda > Insecta > Hymenoptera > Ichneumonidae > Oxytorus > Oxytorus armatus. The sequence continues at coordinate 17,478,265 of OY253754.1, forward strand.
CATTAAGGGCTATCGATCCAACGAAAGATTCAACTATTGATCCTCTATTGGCGCGTAAGGAATATTTTCGTTTGATGAAAATTGCTACAAATTAATATCGTATTGATTAACGAGCGAAATAGACGATCAGCATTTCACCGCCATTCCGGAGACAATTTAATTAATAACCGAGTATGTCCCGACGTCCGAGTTCCGACAATGTGAGATTTGTTCATCCTCATTATTCTCTCGCTCTCTTCTTTTAAACGTTCGGTTTCTACCGTCTTGGTCTTTGATACACTTATTATAATCCGTGGCACACCCGTGAACCGAAACAGAAATTCACACGTATTCTCCTCTCGTTCCCGGTCTTGTGTTATTCGTGATCCGCCTTTTATAACTGCGAGTAAAGGTGTGATTTGCCGCGCTGCTCAACGCTGCCTTTGTGTATGCCACGGCACTTTTCTCCTAATCTCTTACCCTGAAATCAAATTTCAGGTAATATTAACGCGAGGTAATTTCGTTTTTTCGTTGCGCTTAGCGGGATACGTAACGGAGATGCGTAAAAAATAATGTGCCGCGGTGAAAAGAGAAATTAGTATTGGTTATTAAAAATCTCGAGGAATTTCATGTAAATCGCGGATTTCACGCAGGCACTTTTTCTCACGATCCGCTCGTACCGATATCACTGTATTATATTAATACACTCGTATTAACTAAGTTTGCAAACTCTTTTATCCTCGAGCCAAACGAGGGTGTTGTTTTGAAAAAAGGCCTCTCGTTCGTGGACCAGTTTCAAAATACATATATACAATTTGTCGCCTCCGACGGCGATTCCCGAGTCTCGGTCCGGATATGGCAATATGTAGCGGTATGGTTCAGAGGCCAAGGAATGAAGCAATTATCGATCGCGCCATTCCGTTCTCACGGCTCTCGCCGAAATGATCGATTATCGAACCTTCTATACCGGCCAAATTATCGACCGCATAAGATCCAAGGCAGACTTATCAGGGGAGCCGCATGGAAAAGTAGTCACGCGGGCTGGGCGCCCGCGAGCGATGGGTTGCCCAGCAACGGAGTTCATTTGGTCTCGGAACTACTGCCGATTTTCACGTTAACCATATAGGATTGACCCTCATGATTCACCCTCACTTTTTCATGCAGTTATTTTACCGGATTGCGAATAGAAAAACGGTCGTGTTTTGCCGCAGAGAATTTACCAATTTATTCAGTAGGAAAATTGTACTCTTTAATAATAGCTTTACGCCTTCTTCTCTGCTCTGTTAGAAGGTTTAATAGTGAGTTTACTCATTGTCAGCAATTAGGAATAATAAGAGAAAAGCAATAGAGCCACCAAAAATAAGGAAAATCATAAAAGAGCCACTGAATGAAATGTTAACATTTAAACAATGAAAATCACTTTAATTTCTCGCACGCGACTAGCTCTTTAACTTCGGTGAGGCAGGGCATAAGAATTCCCCATTCCCCAACAAGGAGGGCGTACGAAGCCACCGAGACGAATAGAAGCTCCCAAAACGAATAGTGATAATGTAAAGGAGGATGACAGACGCCACGCTCTCTCTTCCTCTTTCCTCTCCTATAGCGATAAGTAAGACCGACGAGAGAACATACACATATATATAATATACTCAATACTAATACTGCTTCATATGAGAGATACAAATATAATAACGTATATAACCATTTATCTCGGAGCCAAGCATTTAATAATTGATGCATAACTAATAAAATAACCCACTAAGGGTTAACGAAATATTTAATCAACAAACATGATATAAACTTATATAATCCCCATAATTGAAAATTACAGGAATCCATCGGAATCTGCGAGGGAATCGGTAAAGATATTTAATTAATAAAGCATGCGAATTTTGAAAAACGAAAATTGATATAATTAATAAGAACGTCCGAATTCTAGAAAAATAAAATTATCAGATGATGACGCCGTAGTTGAATAAGAGTATGACGGTGGAAGTGACGCGACGTAGGTCGAGTTAGATATTACGTTACAAGAGTCAAATGATACATGTAAAAATAATGACCCGCGCTTGGGAGAAATTAGACCATCCCGGGTTTGGATTGAGTGACAAACATTTTGCGGCCCATGCCATAAATCCATTACCAGATTTTTCGAAAAACAATTTTACGACCGATCATAAATTGTATGTTGGAGGACACGTTACGAGAGTGGTGTCCATCAGCTGTAGGGGAAGACAGACACCGCAAGTAATTCAAGGTCCCGCGAAGCTCGTAAAATGACTAAGGTACTCCATCCCCGATCCACAGGGGAACACATCGACCGATACGCGGTCTCTGTCTCTCAATAAAAAATCTCATGTGACGTCGGGATCTAAGCAAATTCCCCGTATATAAGACAGTAGCAACGGGAAGGAGATCATGGCGGTACCCTCCAGTGGCTCGCCCCGAGCCAAGGTTAACTCACTTCACCGCAGATACATACGCCTTTCCTTAGAAATCTGACGTTTTAACCTGTCGTAAATCACGGTGGGATCGAGCATATGGAAGCCGAACTGTGTATGTCAAATCCCCACCCGGTAGGGTAAAGGACGGCATATAGAGTTTGAATTTTATTCCGTCTCGAGTCTAACGTTTCGAAGGAAAGGTCAGTGTGCGCATCCAGTTTTCGTATTAAATTCAATATTTTTTTATTCGGATTAAATTGTTTACTTTTATTTAATTATATTTTGAATTTAATTTTGTATCCTCAGTCACGAGTTAATACATTCCTGGAAATAATCAGTAAAAATAATCCGCGGAGTTCTCAATACTATTTCTCCCTTTAACTCGTCGTATCTCGACGGATCCGGATGTCACGGGTTTCATTCACGGCCAAGATTGTCGGTTCCAGCGAGTTTCTTCGAACAGAAAGTAGGTAACATTTTTTTTCATTTCTCTTCCTTTTTTCTCTTCATCTTTTCATCCGTTTTGCACATTAATCATAAATTAATCCAAATTCGGTGCAAAATTAACCAGTGTTGCGCATCCGACAATTTTCGTGTGTACGGGGAAAGACAGTCATTATCCAACGGCTAGCTCAATATTTATTCGAAACCCTGAAGACATTGAAACGTTAGCGTTCCTCAGGGCCTATCCCAAGTAATTTTCCGAAAGGTTAGACTCAAAGAGGTAGTTTGCGTTTGAAACTGTTTCCAGGAATGGTAGGAGGGCGTTTCCCCTTGATCGCAGAGTCTACGTCGAATTAAAAACTGGCGTTCGTCAAGGAGAATTAATAGTCCGCAAAAACTCAATCTTTGACTTAACACATGTATGAATTATATTACGAATTAATTTTTGGCTCGGTAGCCCTCAAACCCAAAAATTACACGAGGCAGATAGTAGAGAGTCTTAACAAACGTCCTCGGCGATAATTCGAAAAATTAAAAATTCCATAACACCGCCACCCCTCGATCGGGTACTCCCAATTCAATAGCGAACTGTATTTTATGATAATCTATTTGCGTAGAAAGTTCCAGTCCGATAGCTCGAACGTTCCCGGGGTATACCCCGTGCGTTTGCTCGCGCGCAGCGTCGACCAACCGCGCGAGCGATATCAAACGACGATAACAACCGTGCACAGTTGGTCGAAATTGTTTTAATTCGATCGTTAATCCACCACCTTACTTGTAATCACGACCAAATCAGCGGAATATAGAACGGAATTTTTTAATCGAGTGAAAATGAAAAAAAGTCTTACCCGGGACCTGGGAAGTAATACGGCGGCGGACGTTCGTATTCCGTGCTCATCGGTGGAGCTGCAGCCGGTGGCGCGTATCTGGGCGGACCACCGTTCGGATAGTCCCAATTTCTACGAACAGAAGAATATCATCTCTTTACATTATATTTTACGTCATTAATCATTGAGATATTTTAAATAATCGACAATAGCTTGTATATACCAAATATCCTTTCGTGGATAAAATCCTACGTGCGTCCGAAGAAGAAACATCTTAAAACTTATGACGAAGATAAATTTATCACTAGATGTACGCGACGAGTGTTATTATTGTATTAACTTCTCGATAGAGAAAGTTGTAACTCAGGCCGAAAATTGAAAATCGATTTTGTCACCGTATCTTCACGTTTCAAGGTCTTTTTCGACTATTTTCGAAGCACGTCCGTACGCGCCCGCGCGCGTGTGTGTAAACATGTATGGATCCAAAATGTTGATTCACGATTTCTCAATAACTAGCGAAGCGATGGAAGCGAACAATGGCGCGATCGGAGCGTTTTCGTGTAACTTAGAACCGATTAGATTTTGGATAAGATAGGTCCAGTAGTTTTCCCGTTTTGTTAGGAAACTCTCAGTTTTTTTTTTTTTTTTTTTTTTTTTTTTTTTTCCCATTATGAACATTATTTTTTTGTTCAGCAGTTTTTACTTCTGAAATTTATGTTATCGGTCGCTCATCACAAATACGATAACCGTTTTTACTAAATCGTATTCCGTCTATTTGTTTATAACGATTTAATTATTTAAATTACGACTATGTAAAAATGGTCAAGGACAGAAAAAAAAATACGTTTAAAACCAAAAATATTTATTATGAAAAAAGACGCATTTCTTGTTTGAAACTTTATCCAATTTCATATTAGTTTTCGCGAAAGGGCAACGGATCATTTTTACCTATCCTTATTTCCTTTTTATCGTGGAGAAAACACGAAACATGTGTAACACTGCGGTGCGGAGAAATATTTTTCTCAAGTGTTACCTTACAGGGGTAATGCGCGCGCGCGCGTGTGTGTGTGTGTGTGTGTGTGTGTGTGTGTGTGTGTGCGTGTGTGTGTGTGTGTGCGCGTGTGTGTTGGGCTTGCAAAATTTAAACATAGTCACATCTCGAGAATCGCACCAGATTTTGGCACACAACGAGAGTAACAAACCCCACTGTTTGTTGCAATTTGTCATGTTGCTAAAAACAAATATCACAGCTTATAGTTTTAAATCTTTAAAAAAACGTCTGCAATCGGTCCAACGTCCGCAAATTTCGCGATATCGGGATGATTTTTTTGACACGAGTACGGTATTATTAAAGGATATATTATGTTGAATTTGACGAGAATCGAAAAAAGAATTTTATCAAATGTCGAAATTGAAAAAAAAAAATGTCAAGTACCGGCAAAGCTGGATTTTTTGTTATTGTAACTTTTTCTAGTAGGTAATGTACCAGTAATATTGCTAACTTCATATAAGAAACTTTGTTTTTTATGAAATAATTTTTTTTCGATATTTTCATGACGGAACGTTGCTCGTCGAGAAACGAGGTTTAGAAAAAAAATATCCCAATGTATGTGAACATGCGTGCTGGGCTCCCCCTCGCTGGTATAAAAAGCTCTTTTTTTTTAGGTTATTATTTTATTTTGATGTACCGAAATTATCATTGAAGTTGAGTTTTGGTTGTGATTATGGGCGTAAAATAGCCTCAATACCACTTACGTTTGGAAATTTTAGCTAGCCATTAAAATATATTCTAAACAGCCAAACCTTTATTGTTGGAAATTTTTTTCGTTTCTTTTTGTTGCGAAAACTTACTTGGGTGCGAGATCCGAATATCTTGAATCATGATGCGACGATCCTTGATACGCATCAGCTATTCTTTCGTTTCCGCTACATCCACCCGCTGGACCGTCGTAACTCTCTACGTACGCGTTAGCGTGTTGTCGACCGTGCGACGCATATTTCTTGTCATGGATTCTGTAAAGAGAGAAAGTCGCGGAGCGTCACTCGAACTGTAAGAAAAATATTCCGCATTCCGCGCGTCCTCTATTCGCGCAATCCTCTACGGCACGGTGGAACGGTCAATTTTCGTGTCCGACAAGCGCGAATGGCCTTTTCCCAGAATCTCGGTCGATGCAATTAAACGATACATATTGCTTCGATTGTATACGGGAAATAGGGAAAATCATGTACCAATGAGAGTACCAAAGTGCGTTCAAACGGAAAAAACAGATGTAACACTGCTCGTAGTGAAATTAACGGTAAAATATAATGTGAAGAAGACTAAACAAATTTAATACTACTTTTTCGGAGGTAAATCCCGTTTGGACCGTGAGAAAAGTTTCTTGTTCCACGGAGTTGCTCGAACGTGACGTTATTAGGGGACTTTCGTTATCCCTGAAATTTCAAAAGAGTCGTTAACTCGAGGGGGAGGGGGGCCGTTTGGGTCTAAAAGAATAGGTAAACATCGGGTTTAGGAGACCTCCCTCCGATGACTGTCGGAATAGGCCCGTCCGACGCGTTTTTGCACGCGAAACAACTTTCTCCTCCGACAAAATTGTGGGACGTTATTTATCAAAAAGTTATTACGTACGGTATCATGAAAGTATGCTTGGTACCGAATTTCGTGAAAATCTTTGGAAGGGTTCGAATCTCATGAAATTTAATTTTTCTTTTAATTTCTCAAAAAAAGTCTATGATCATTCTAACTTGAGCAATTTTTTTTCACACGAACGGAGTATCATCCAATGATATTCGGTATTAAATTGAAGGTAAATCGGTGAAGGGCTTGAGATATTACAAAATTTAAAATTGTTTGGATAGTTAAAATGAAGTGTCGGTGATTGTTTAAATTCAGGTGAGAAAAAAGCGTGTAAATTATAAACTTGCGTGTTGCTTCATCGTTATTTTACCTCGGTGACGAAGCTTCCTGTGTCGTAGTAAAAATGAGAAAACTAACTTGCTCGTTCCTTAGAGCCTCAAAGAAAACGTTTACACGTACGTGTAGCGCTCGTTTTACCGGTATTTTTCACAGAACGAATATAATTTGATGAATTCCGAAATTAATAATCAAAGTAACGATAGCCGGCCTCGTCGGAGCACGACCGAAGCATAGAATATACCGGTATTACATTTGTAATCGGGTGCACATATCCGTTTTGAGATTGTTTAAAACGAATTCCATTTAATCCACATAGAGTGGATTATAAAATAATTAACCGGACGCGACAACTCGTTGAGTATTACCGGCACAATGATGCGGATATTTTAGTCGAATATTCGTTTAGTGTAGTAATCCGAATGAACCGAGAATTCAAAGTGTTCGGACGATTCATTATACGTTGTGAAATCACTTTCTCCGATAGGTCCACGAAATAAAATGGAACCTAATATATAATAGGAGTAATGCAATAGTAACAGCGCGTACGGAGGACAACAAAATATCGTCGTGCATTTTTTGTGCGATACAACTCGTCATGCTGAATTCTGGTTAGCTTGAGAATAGTACTTACTGAGCAAGGGGTATGTTATCCCTGTTTGCGTACGCGTCATACAAATATTCACTGAAATGTATCGTAATACATGAATTTTTATAGGATTTCATACCGATAGCGCAGCGGCTTTGATCGTAAACGGTTCGATCCAACGATTATGCAGTCACACATCGCACTCTCGTACTTAATTCCTCCCAATTTATTCAAAAGAAGATTTCTGCCTGACACAATTTCGGTCTCATCATTGTCGCCGGATCGCCAATATAGAAATCCACCGCGACAAAATGAAATTGTTTGACCATGATAACGCCATGTAGGATCGAACGGTGTACGATCGAAGATTCCATTTACGTAAAATTTATTTTGAAAAAAAATTAAAAAACAATGAAATAAATAAATAAATAAATAAATAAATAAATAAATAAATAATAATTATACATAACAACGCCAACGCCGATAGCTATTTTTAGAATTTATTCATAGACAGGACCAATCGCTTCCGTTAGACAACGCGTCTGTCCTTGAGCAACGTCAATTTTTTTCCCAGAAAATTTCGATCAACTTTACATCAAAAGACAACGGTTGATTATCTAATTTATTGGACACGAGTCAAGTGTTTTTATATACCCACAACGTGTAAGAGTGACAATCGGTAATTCATTCAACATTTTTTAGGAATGTCGCTGAAAACGCTACGCTATGGCTCTCGACCTCCGACCCGATCGTAATAATTAATGCGGGTAATATTCGGTCTGGTTAGTTTCGTGTATCACAGCTCGGAGGAAATGAGGGGGCTCGCAATGTTATAATTCGGAAGGAGGTGGACCACGAATGTGTTTGGGACGCGAGAAAGGTATCGTCGACGGTGTCGCCCAATCGCGGTGGAGGACGCAGCCATGGTGCGCGGTTCTCGGCACCGGCTGAAATCTCAACAAAGTTTCGCGCGGCTTGAATTCCATAGCTGAGCTCTCCTAATTTCGTGCTCAAACACTCGGACCACCCTACCAAAGAACTCTAATTATTCGATTCTAGATGGATACTCCTATCAACGAGATGAAAAATACATTCATCTCAAGTGCGTAGCAAACAAAATGCTATTGATATTAAAGTTTATTGCTCCGGACTTTTTTTTTTCTAAAACATTTCAACAATCGGAATCACGTTGATACAAACTCCCATCGATGGAAAAAAAGTTATAAACTCAATATCGATACCGTTCTCCCGTCCATCTTCACCACCCACCGAAAAATATGGAACGGATATCGGTGAAGGTTTATGATTTTTTTCTGATCGAAGAGAGTTTTTATCGAGAATGAGATAGTCGGAATTGTTCGGACGGATGATCCGGGTAGTACCAAAAGTGAGCAGAGTCGATCGCTGTCGTTTAACGCGCGTGAAACTTTCTTGGCGTCCGGCCTATCGAATGACGTATATCCAATTGAGATTTGACGGGCGTACGTCTTACTTATTGCGGTCAGTGAAATAAAGTATTTAAATGCCAATCAAGATCGGCTTTGAAAAAGTATATTCGGAAATTCCACATAAATGTACCCCCGAAACGAGCTTAAACCGTTCTTTGCGCATATTCGCAGTTCGTATTACCAAGTACATACAGTTTTTTTAATTAAACGTCGTAATTTTTTTAATTATACGCTGATTATTTAGGTTAGGATTCGAAATTTAAAACCATAAAAGCATGTTCGACGTGTTGAATATAAAAAATGAAAAAAATGTTTTAACGAAAGAAAATAGAAAATAAATAAAAAATGGGAATTTTTGCCAAGCTTACCTAATAATTACTCTTATATCTCTATAGAATCAACCATATTTGCGGATATCACGCCCGATCATACTTTATGACAATCTTGCGAACGTGTTTTTTTTTAATTTAACAAAGAATTTTGAGGTGTTGGTACTTACGACTCGACGAGTGGTCCGGGATATGGATCGGACTTTTGATAGAGAGATCCTAATTTAACGCACAACACTATCGTCGGTATAAAAAGGATCAGGCACCAACCGACACTCGCCCAAAAACCATTCTACGAAGAAAAGAAAAAACGGGTTGAGTTACTTCGTTTAAAAGATAAAATCAGATAAAAAAAAGTAATGCAACACTTACAAATGGATCCAAAATTTTGTTGCAGCCAGCAACGAGTGTGGCATTATACGCGTTCGAAACCGGTCCACATCGACCAATTTGTTCTCGTGTACTTTTAATCAAATGCTCCAAGAACTCATCCACTTGATGAATCAAAGCGTCTCCGAATTTAGTCGCTAGCTACAATTAAATATTGACATATTGGATTATCAGACATCAAGAACGAGCCGAGGATCGGAACGTTCGAGTCGCGATCCTTCCGAATATAGCTACACAGCGCTACCTTCCGTTCGAACGAGCCCTCAATTTCAACCAATACTTTTTACAATTTTTTTTATAGATAAACCCCTACCCGCACTACGTTGAGCTAATCTAACTTCCGTAGCATCCGGAGCTGCTTTTTAGACACATTGTATCGCGTTCGCCGTGGGTACGGGGAAACCGCGGAAAACCCGTGCCGTTACGAACGGCTTTTATTTTTTACTAAGCTTTAGTTGTCTCACCATCGGAAACTCGGAACAACTACCTCCCGCTCGATAGTCGGCGTGCAAGCCGGGGCACGGCTAAGCGGTCACCCACCCCAGTACTGACCGCAGTCAATACCGCTTAACATGGGAGATCGCCGAAGCCGCACACCGACCACGCGTCCACCGCTGTCGGTAAAATAATCAAATAAATATATTAATAAAAATAAGTTGAAGGTTTTTCTTTCCAGACACGGTTGTTACAATTTTTGCTTTTGATGGCTCGTCTTATACCTTGGAAGACGCATTTTGAGTAGTTCTATTAAAAAAGGCTGGTAAAAAACTGAATTTTCTAAACAATTGCTCGTCGAGAATCGGTAGTGTGTGTACGTGCGTGTGTGTGTGCCTGTGTGCGCGCGTGTGGGTGCGAGTATATGTTTGCGCGCGCGCGCGCGAGTGTGTGTGTGTAACAATATTCTTACGTGTTGCACGTATTCCGGTCCGGCCTCATTGAGAAATTGTTGAGCAGTTATGACTTCGTCGACCAAGCTGTGGATTGCCTCGGCCATTGAGCCGTGATTGAATTTGATGTGGTCCTCGAGCGTCAATGCGCTATTGCTGAGCTGCTCGCTTAACGCAGCCATTGGCATTACTAAATCTCTATGATAATGTTCCAAATCGTGAGCATTCTTCCGAAGACTATCCCTCACGGATTCTTGACCGTCGGGAAGTTTTTCAGCTATATCACCAAGTTTCTCAGCCAGATGTTCCAGATTAATATTGGTTATGTTGTCTTTTAAGAGTTCGGCGTACTGATAAAACTTAATATCACTCAACCCGCTTTGTGCCAAATCATTGAGTTTCGATGTTGCGCTCTCGCTCAGTATGACGACGCCAGGCGATAGATTAATCATCTTTCGTAGTTGATCGATCGTACTACTTATGGCATACCTCTCGGCATATTTTCTCAGCGAATCCAGGTCCATTATGTATTCGAGTTTTAGCACCTTGTACAGAGTCTCATTGGCGTGGCACGTGCTGTGATTTAGGTTGGTCATTTATTTTTATCGGAAAAAATTATATTGGCACAAATAGTCTTTCAAATTATTTACAATATCGATTTGAGGCAATCCACCCTATTTCGACCAGAGAAAAAATCCTCGCATTGTTTAAAATTCTGTAAGGTTAAGAGTATAAAAGTTTAAACAAACAACATTTTCAATACGTATCGGTAACGGATCCGAATGAATTTTTCACCGAAAATGTTATAGAATTTATTGAAGTAACCTTGTTTCATACACTCAACTTGTACCAAAAAAATTTACTCCGCGGCAAGTACGTTACCTTCGATATTGCTCAAATTGGCATAGAATGTTCTTTTATGATTGTAAACATGAAAAATAAAAGGAGCATTACGAACGACCAAATTGTATGGGAAATATGAATTGTTTTAATTATAACAATGTGTTAAATTGATTGTTTATAACAATAATTGACACCTATGTACCTATACTATGAGTAGAATTTACACTTTGATTAATTGGAAAGCATTTTCATTGAAAAATTCAGCTCTTCTACTGCTTCGAAATAGGGTGCTGTGCCTTATATATCTTTCTATATTATATAAACATTTCGCCGCCGTGTACGAGAGTTGACGAGAACGAGCGGGATCGAGCAGCGGCGGGGTGGTTGAGAGCGGGAGGGGGGCGAAGCCCGCCTAGTACATATATCTCTCTATATTATACAAATACATCGCCACGGCCACGGCCACTGCCCCCGCCGCCGCCGTGTACAAGAGTTGAGGAGAGCGAGCGGGATCGAGTAGGCTGTGTGAGGGGATCGGGCGGCGGCGGCGTGGTTGGGGGGGTATAGAGAGATATCTCTCTATATCATATAAATATATCGCCGCCGCCTCCGTGTACAAGAGTTGGGGGGGGGGGTACGCTAAATGGAATAGCCCGGTGGGGCGTGGCGCGCGAAGCGCGCAGGGGGGCAGAACCCCCATAGTTTATACACGCACACACATACTAGGGGGGCTCCCCGCCCACCTGCGCACTTCGCCCCTCCCCCCTCCCCCCCGTTCCATCTCGCCGCCCAACTCTTGTACACGGCGGCGGCGATATATTTATATAATATAGAGAGACTACGGGGGCTCTGCTCCCCTGCGCGCCAACCGCCTCCCGTTCCCTCTCGCCACTGCTTCACCACCCCACCCCTCTTAACTCTTGTACACGGCGGCGGCGATATATTTATTTAATATAGAGAGATATGTACATATCTATATTATATAAATATATTGCCACCGTGTACAAAAGTTGAGGAGGTTAGGGGTGTCTTAAATTGAGTGTAGGGTGTCCAAAATCGAGGTCGGGAGTGTCCAAAATTGAGGTCCGTTGTGTAGAGAAGTTGCGGTGAGGGGTGTACAGAAGTTATTGAGAGCGAGCGGGGATGAGTAGGCTCGGTGACAGAATCGAGCGGGGGCGGGTAAGCTGGGTGAATGGTTTGGGGGGTTGACCAGGACCCCCTAGTATATATGTATACTAGGGGGGCTCTGCCCCCCTGCGCGCTTCGCGCGCCACCCCCACCCCCCCCGCCCCCGCTCGATCCCATCAACTCTTGACCAAAATGACCGCTAATGCACCCCCTGCATTTGCAGTGATTTTCGGCGGGGTCAGCTTCACCAAACGGGTTTGAGTTGCCCTGTTTGGTGAAGCTGACCGTTTTCCCCTTGTGGGAAAGGGAAATCGGTCAGCTTCACCAAACGGGCTAGGGTTGTCCCGTTTGGTGAAGCCCCCCCCTCCTGAAACCTTGTACACGGCGGCGGCGGCGGCGGCGGCGGCGGCGGCGGCGGCGGCGGCGGCGGCGGCGAAATATTTATATAATATAGAGAGATATAGTAGCCCCCTCCCCCCTCGATCCCGTCACCCAGCCTACTCGATCCCGCTCGCTCTCCTCAACTCTTGTACACGGCGGCGGCGATATCTCTCTATATTATATAAATATTTCGCCGCCGCCGCCGTGTACAAGAGTTCAGGACCGAAAAGACCGCAAATGCAGGGGGTGCATTAGCGGTCATTTTCGGACGGGGGGTTGGCGCGCGAAGCGCGCAGGGGGGCGAAGCCCCCCTAGTATTTATATAATATAGAGAGATATATAGTATGTGGGATTTCGCCCTCTGCCCCCCACCCCCCGGAGATATCCCATTCAGCGCAACCCCCCCCCCCCCCCAACTCTCGTACAAGAGTTGAGGCGGTCATTTCCTTCACCGTATCTCCTCCCAAACCCAACAAACTCGGTGGGGTACGCCGAATGGAATGGTCTCGGGGCGGGGGGGGGGGGGGGGGGGGCGAAATGCAGGAGGGCTTTGCCCCTCTAGTATTTATATCTCTCTCTTATATATTATATAGATATATCGCCGCCACCGCCGCCTTGTACAAGAGTTGAGACGGTCATTCCCTTCATCGTACTCGAGAGGGGGTGATACGCTGAATGGAATGGCCCGAGGGGCGGGGGGGTTTGGCGCGCGAAATGCAGGAGGGCTTCGCCCCTCTAGTATTTATATATCTCTCTATATATTATATAGATATATCGCCGCCACCGCCGCCTTGTACAAGAGTTGAGACGGTCATTCCCTTCATCGTACTCGAGAGGGGGTGATACGCTGAATGGAATGGCCCGAGGGGGGGGGGGGGGGGGGGCTTGGCGTGCAAGGGGGCAGAGCCCCCCTAAAATAGTTATATATATATATATATATGAGTGCGTTCCTTAATGGATTAAGAAACGCGATGAAAAGCTGAAGCTTTTTATCGCTTTTCATGATCGTATCTATTTTTAACCAGTTAACCGCGATCGACGTCTATACACATCTTGTAAAATAAAAAAATTACCCCTGACTATAAAAACTCAGAATTTCAATAAAATGAAATAAAAATGTTATTTGGTAGTATATTTCCTTCACATTACCAATAGAACTGCAACGTATTTTACATGTATTTTTTTTTTTTATAAAAAAAATTGATTATTCTTTTTGGTATTTTTTATATTCCCCGTACAATGTATTACATTTTACGGAGCTGAACATTTTCTACAATGCATCTCGTATGCTTAGAATTATTTTGTATACTTTACGGTGTACATTCGGGTATTCCCCGAACTGTTTTTATACTTTGTATACATATCGGATCGTCTCCAATTAAATAGATGAGCTACGCGGCCTATGAAGGTCCACGGTATTTTCTGGTTCATTGCGCAAGGTGATACCGTGTTGCGACGATTAAATAAAAGTTTTGCTTGGATTTTCTACCTATTTCCTCAGTTATTATTAAAATAAAGTACAAGGTATAAAAATTGGCTAAAAAAAATAGTTCGTTATTGCGGAAAGCGAAGAAATGTGTCTCATTTTTCAATGCCTTCCGGCGAAAGCAAGAGTGACGAATCGGAAGAGGATTTTTCCGGTGCAAGTGAACTTGAAGTGGACTTTTACAGTGACAGTGGATCGGAAGATGAGAATCAAAGTACAAATTCTTAATCAGTCCGACTGGAACCGCTAACGGTGACAGACGTGTTTCTAATCGTGCCTACCCCGGTATCAATAACAATACAATCAAATATAAGTATAGTGCGTAAAGACACAACACCTCACAGTGACCAGTGCCGTTAACATGGACGAGGAAGACTCTGACGATAACCAAGGCGAAAAAGCGAACAACCTGCACTCTGTGCGATCTCTAAAAAATACTAGAGGCCAAGAGCTAAACGAGAGATCCTCTCCTGAGCAGGATCGCGCAAATTACCTAACCGGTCGATACAAACAAGTCCCAAATATATGCATAGCACGTAAATCACAGACGACGAACCAGCTCCAAAAATCACCAGCGTGGCAGATAGTGCGCCCGAGAAAACGACCAAGAAGAAACTCAATTCACTCCTCGAATAGTGAAGATGAGACACATCTAAATCTCAACCGAAATCGATTCTCAGTATTACAATCCTCTGCCTCGAATGTAAACACGGATGTGAACGATCAGGTAAACATGGATGTGAACGATCAGGCTGCGAAAGACAATACCGAACCGAAACCACCTCCAATATTCATTCCAGGAGTACAAAATATCGAAACTCTCACGAACGAAATAAACAATATCATAACCGTAAATGATTACACTCATAAAACGTCCAACAGCGGTCGATTAAAAATAATGGTAAAAAACTCTACTGCATACAGAAAAATTGTTCACTTTCTGGAAGACTCAGGTGCCGAGTACCACACATACCAATTAAAGCAAGATCGCGCCTACCGTGTTGTTATTCGATCTCTACATCACACCACCTGCACGGAATACTTAAAAGATGAAATCAATAAACTAGGCTTCAAAGTTCGGAACATAATGAACATCAAAAGTGGAAAAACAAAACAACCGCTCCCACTCTTTTTCGTCGACTTGGAACCCTCCCCAAAAAACAAAGAAATTTACAAAGTAGAACTACTAGCAAATGCTAAAGTTCAGATCGAGCCACCTAAAAAAAATAACGAGATCCCCCAGTGCGTGAGATGCCAAAGGTACGGCCACACGAAAACCTACTGTCGGAGACCCTACAGATGCGTAAAATGTGGCGACGAGCACAAGACAGATGAATGCACAAAGAGCAAGGATACGCCAGCTATATGTGCCTTATGCGATGGTGCTCACCCTTCAAACTATAAGGGATGTGCGGTATACCAAGAAATACTCCAGCAGCGAAACAACACCGCACAGCGACCTCACTGGCACAGGACCAACGCACGCGAACAACAACCAAGCACACGAACGGAAATAAATCCAAACAATGTGCGTGTCAACACAAGCTACGCACAAGTAACCCGAACTAACACTGAAACCCACGCTAATCATTTAAACACACAAGCGAATCTAACGGACACACTTGCAAACTCTTTCGCCGAACTGAAAACGCTCCTCACACAACAAACGGAGCTCATGAACTCCCTAGTCAAACTAATAACAACATTTATCACGAACTTGTCTCAAAAATGAATTCCTACTACCGAATTGTACTATGGAACGCCAACGGCTTAGCACAAAGGCGTGACGAATTAGCTGTATTCTTAAATCTTTATAAAATAGACATAATGCTCATCACAGAAACACGATTCACGACCAAAAACTACTTCAACTTGCGTGGATATAATTTCTACGATACAAAACATCCGGACGGTACTGCCCATGGAGGTGCCGCGGTAATAATTCGTAAAAACATAAAACATCACGAACTCATCAAATACGAAAAAGAACACATACAAGCAACGAGTGTTGAGATACAAGAATGGAACGGCCCCCTAGTCCTGTCGGCAGCTTATTGCCCACCTAAACATAAAATTAAAGCACAGAAATTCATCGAATACTTCGAGACTCTAGGCCCGAGATTTATTGCCGGAGGAGATTACAACGCCAAAAACACACTGTGGGGATCCAGGCTAAACACAACAAGAGGTAACGAACTTCACAAAGCTCTTATAAACAAAACAATGGACTATATTACTGCCAGGCAACCCACATACTGGCCAACTGACCCTAATAAAACCCCAGATGTTTTGGACTTTTTCGTCACGAAGGGGGTATCAAGAACCTACACTAACGCGGAATCGAGTCTCGAATTATCTTCGGATCACACACCCGTAATTCTCACAATAAGTACTGAACTAATATATAAAGAAAAGACTCCTAACCTGCATAATAAAAAGACAGAATGGGAACTCTTCAGAAAAACAATTGATGACAACATCAATCTGAATATATCTCTCAAGACTGAAGCAGAAATAGATGACGCTACTGAAACATTCACTAGACTGATCCAAACAGCAGCGTGGGACGCAACGCCGAGTCTAAAAACCAAAGAAAAAACTTTCAACTACCCTCTGCAAATCAAAAACAAAATCACGGACAAAAGAAGACTCCGGAGAAAATGGCAAACAAGTAGACACCCCGTGGATAAAACTAACTACAACAAAGCCGTCAAGGAACTCAAAAATATTATACACACATACAACAACGATAACTTAAGTAAAAAACTAGAAAATCTGACTGCGACCCAAGCCACCGAATACTCACTATGGAGGATAACTAAAAACATGAAACGGCCCCAAACGCAGATTCCACCAATCAAAACTGCAGCCAACCAGTGGGCTAGAAGCGAAATCGAAAAAGCAAACGCCTTTGCAGAGCATCTCACAAACGTCTTTACACCAATAAACACAGGCCCCAGAGAGAACGACAGAAGAATAGAAGAGTTCCTAAACTCGCCTCTACCTGTCGCCCTCCCAATTAACCCTTTTTCACCATCAGAAATCCTCCGAGGCATAAAAAACCACGTCAAAACATCTAAGTCACCTGGCTATGACCTCATAACCGGAAAAATTCTAAAAGAACTCTCAAAAAAAGGAATAGTATTCCTTACAACGTTGTTCAACAATATCATGCGCACAACATTCATACCAAATCAATGGAAAGTTGGACAAATCGTGATGGTACCCAAACCTGGAAAGCCACCAACAGAAATAACGTCATACAGACCAATTAGCCTTCTTCCCATAATCTCAAAACTATTTGAAAAACTACTCTTATCACGTATGAATCCACACATAACAAACGACAAACTGTTACCCGAGCATCAGTTCGGCTTCAGAAACTCACACTCAACAATAGAACAAATAAACAGAGTACACACCGAAATCCTCAACACCTTGGAGGAAAAAAAGTACTGCTCAGCCGTGTTCCTGGACATTCAACAAGCATTTGATAAAGTCTGGCACGAAGGATTACTATACAAAATCAAAAAAAAGATGCCTCAATTCTACCTCATTATAAAATCGTACCTCAGTAACAGGAAGTTCCAAGTACGATATGGACAAGAAATAACAACTCTACACACAATAAAATCAGGTGTACCCCAGGGCAGCGTCCTAGGACCGGTTCTCTATACGCTTTACACCGCAGACCTTCCCACCGGAAATGACGTCACTTTCGCGACCTATGCAGATGACACTGCAATGCTAGCTAAGCATGAAAACCCCACCGAAGCGTCCCTGCTACTCCAAAAGGCGCTAACGCAAGTCGAAAAATGGCTAAACACATGGAAGATAAAAGCTAGTGAAAGTAAATCGGTGCATATAACGTTCACTCTACGAAAAAACAACTGCCCAACAGTTACTCTCAATAGTCAACCCTTACCAACAAAAAATAGCGTAAAATACCTTGGGATGCACTTGGACAGACGATTAACTTGGAGCAAGCACATTAAAACAAAAAGAAAAGAACTCGACATCAAGTTTAAAAAAATGTACTGGCTATTCGGAAGAAACTCCAAAGTAACAACAGAAAACAAAAATCTACTATATAAAGTAGTACTCAAACCAGTGTGGACGTACGGCATCCAACTCTGGGGGACGGCCAGCAGATCGAATATAGAAATCCTTCAAAGATTCCAATCAAAAATATTAAGAACAATTACCAACGCCCCATGGTACGTCAGCAATAAGACCCTACACAACGACCTACGAATAACAACGGTAGCAGAAAACATCCAAATGTTCAGCACGCGATACGTGGAAAGACTACGAAACCACCCTAACACAATGGCCCGAGAAATCCTCGACAGAAGGAATGAAATCAGACGACTCAGACGCATCAAGCCTTTGGACCTTCCGAACAGAGAAATATAACACCAACAAACTCTTCGACATCAATTGTGGGTTTGACAACGGTCACTCCCCTAAACAACGAACAACACCTACATCACAGCTATTGAATGTCCCGCCGGGACAGATTATAGCTACAAGCAAAAAGAGAAAAAAAAAAAAAAAAAAAAAAAAAAAAATTCTTAATGGGATACGCAAGAAAATACTAGCGCTCCATTTGATTTTTGTGAAAATTCCGGTCAACAATTTGATGTACGTATATAGTCAAGAGAAAAGTGTTTATTTTATTTTGATAACATTTTAGATAATGAATTATTATTCATAACCGTGGTACAAACCAATTTGTATGCGGCACAATATGTTGAAATTCACTGTGTGGAGAAACGATCAAGAACCAAGAACTGATATCCGACAAATAATACGTAAATCACAAGTTTTATCACAATGTTAATGTTGCAAGGCTTCGTCAGAGAGCCAACATTTGAAATGTATTCACTAAAAAAGGGTCAGTGTAATACCAGGTTTAATGACAAAATAATGCTATTGAACTTGGAGGATATAAGAGATGTACCGCTTTTTAGTGCAATTCATGGCGGTAATACGATGGACGGAGAAAAACGAGATGTGATAGTAAGGTATCCGGAAGTAGTCCTTGATTACGATAAGAAAATGGGCGGTGTGGACAGTAGCGATCGAATTATTACATGATATTATATACTTGAGAAAAAGAACGAAGATGTACTATAAACAAATATTCGTCCACCTCATAGACGTTATGTGTGTGAATTGGTACATATTATATTTAAAAAATTAACGAAAAATTAAGTCGATTTAATTTTTTGCTCAAATGTGTTGAGCAATTTGTTGAGTAATATGCAATTCAGCCAATACCAATTTCGAAAACTGGACGACCAACTACAGCTGCAAAACCTACGCATCTCATCGAAAAACGTTTCTCCAACTTTATACCAGCGACACCATCAAAAGTAAATCCACTTCGAAAATTACAATTATTGGTTTTCTTTAATTTGTCTTGTTTATCAATTTTATCATTTTTCGACAATTTTCAAGTTTTTAATAATAATAATAATCTTTTCAACGATATATCGTCAATTTCGTATCGAATAAAAATGTAATCCTCCCCCGTTCCACTCTACTCTCTTCGTACAATTTATAATAGAGACATATGTCGACGTGTTTACGCGTCTTTGCTTGATTTGAATTTCGCATACCGCGATGGATTTTGAAAACCAAACTCGGCAGTTAACTGGTTAAGGCAATGAGAGAGTGTGTGTGTGTGTGTGTGTGTGTGTGTGTGTGTGTGTGTGTGTGTGTGTGTGTGTGTGTGTGTGTGTGTGTTTGTGTGAAAGAGATAGAATGATCAGAAGCTGGATTAAGAAACGTAGCCTATCGCTATCTTTCTATATTATATAAATATTGTATTTCGCCGCCGCTACCCCTGTGTACAAGAGTTAGGAGTCATAGCAACGGTTAACTTTTGCTTTTTAAATAAGCACCCACAGAAACATTATGTTTTAATTTCTTCTCGTGAAAACCTATTTTGTATTGAATCAGATGAGATTTAATTCGGGTGTTCTGAAATTATGAAACTTTTGTATCGAAAAATTAGGATAATTATTGCGACTCGATTAGACCCGCCGTGATCGTGAAATGCCAATATTTTTTTCCCAAAATTTCACCGGCATTCACGAATTTGGAATATAAAAAGAAGACAGGGTCGGAAGAGCGATATTCACGAAAAAAGAATATATTTTTGGCGAAAATTTGAATTTTTTAAAACTCCGACAGCGACAGCTAAATATTATTTTCTCCATGCAGATACTTTCCGACAATTTATTTTCTTGTAATAAAAGGTAATTTAATATTAAAAAGTATAGGAGAATAGTCCAACTACCATGTATCTATTCAATTGATATACTCACGTAACTATCCAGCTCATGTTTATATTAGCTTCGGGATGTGAGGGATACAGCAAACTTTTTATTTCAACCAAATCGTCGACCAATTCGAACATACGATTGTCGTTAGGGTTCTTTAGAGGTTCACAGATTCCCCGTTGCGCAACCGCGCCCGAAATCATGTGACTCACCGTCACAACCATGAGGACACTCGTAAAGAGGAACATTATCCAAACAGCCCTGAAATTTGGGAACAAAATATTTGTACGGAATTTTTCATGAAAAGGTGAAATAAAAATAGTAATGTCGAAAAACAAATCTAACATCATGAGGAATCGCGCTCCAGCGCCTTTGTTGCAGCAATCATCGCCATAACCGTCGGGACGTTTACCGCAAATACCACAGAGGAGACCGAAAGTTAAGCACATCAGCACAGTCAGTAAAACGCCGGACACCGCAAGACCTAGATAATATCTGAAAAAGCACAACGAAGATATAACATTAACATTATGAAAAATAATTATCCGTTATTATCGAAACTTCGTCCGCGAGTGAAGCGCTTTCTCCATCGGTGGTCAATGTGGATTTCGGAGGAGGTAGCGAGTCTTCCGGTAAAATGGAAAATTATGAGCGAATAATTTACAAATTTGTAGTTTGCATTATTATAGTTTCTCATAGATTGAGCTTTGCGGCGTTGGCAAATCTTTTCTTCCATATTTTAGGGCCAATGTATTGAAAATGTTCCACAACGGTGGAACGTGACATTTCGAAATAGCCGCAACCTGTTTCGCAAACTGTTTTCACTAGATTTCACACAATGAACAAAGTTCGGTTTATGAACGGCTATCTTTCTCGCATTTCGCTTTCCGATCGAAGAACATTTGTACATTGTGTCCAATTTGAACGACGCACTTTCCGAGCTTGCAACTTTTATTAGCGTTTTCTCCTCCTTTAATGTCATACAGGTTTATCGTAGTTTCAGCTTCAAAGCTAATTACTAAATTATTCGGAAATTAAAAAAATATTTCACGCAATCAAGATATTTGATTACCGCGAAAACTATAACAGTGACAACATTTTTTGAATTCGGAACCATATTTAATCTTATCTTATTCGTGATGTCACCCAACTCAATATCATCCGTCTTTCAATTATATTCCATGAAAGAAAGAAAAAAGAGGCCTGAGATCTCAAAATTTGACGAAGCTAGTGGAATCACGGACGACTTTTTGAAAAATGAAAATTCCATGCAATTCGAATCTTTTTGAGCCATTCTCGAATCATAGCTGTTTCGCTTTTGCGATACAGGCACATCGGGCATTTCGGGTGATATTCGTGTTCGGAAAAAAAGTTCGGTACCTGTATAGCGAATATTGATCGATGCGATCTTTGGTAATTCTAAGATGAGGCTTGTACACTCCTTGAATATCACGATTGATTCTATCAATAAGCGACGTGATATTAAACGCCGCTTTAGCCAATGATTCGCCAGCCTTCCGTATGCTGGCGCTGACGACTGGTATCGTCTGATTGACGGCACGTTGAATATCCTTCTGAATCTTCAGAAATGATTCTCTGCCCTGGCTCACTTCCGAAACGATGTCTCCTTCCATCAGCAACGTGATGTTGCGCAAAGAAGGCGTAACGTCGGGTAACTGAAACGTCCAACAAAATATTCATAGAACGTTGATAACGGTAGGTTATTTGTGTAGTCATCGACCAAAGAAAATTAGAACCGAACAAAATATTAAGAAAAAAATAATAATCTCGACAGGCTTATGCCCCGATTATTTTTTCGTTAATTTTTTTTATTGTCAATAAAAAAACTAACTTTTTGAATCAACGCCAACGGTAGATATTTTTTTCTATATGTACATATATACATTTATTTTTTTATCGCACTTTTAACTTTTCAAATGTCCGCATCCCAAAGAGTATAGGATGGATGAAGTGAATATCTGGTAGAAATAAAAGTAACCGTCAGCCGTGGATGAGCTACGGGATCAGTCTTACAATTCACCTCAATTTATGGGCTCGTCTTTCTGATATCGCACGATTTTCGAGCCACACTCCCGAGTTAAAAAAAACCACCCTCGATCGAACGACGGGTCTCGATCTCGGAGTACCGCGGAGCTACGGAGACTGAATGAATAAGGAGTAGATTCTGAGCATTGGATTTTAGAGGTTAACGCGGATAGCCTTTTTATTTTCATTTTATTTTTGATTTTTGATTTTATTTAAAAAAATTAATAACGAGGCGTAGCCTGAATATTCCATTTGGGTCGGGTTGGCGAGGCCGTAAGTAGTCTACGATTATCGAGCGAGAAATTTATAACTTTTTCCATTTCTATCGTTTTTCTACTCGACCGAGGTCCGGCAAGAGTCGATGAAAATATTTAACGCGTCCGCAGGATCGTAAGGGTAGGTCTGACATAAATTTTAAGTTTCATATCCGAAGGGCCCGCAAAAAGCTCATAAATCTGAGATGGAAATGGTACTTGTAATTTTTTCAGGGAAAAAAAAATGGCGCCAGACTAACGTTAAGCCGGCATCCCCACTTCTGAAATTCGATTTTGTTCCGACTGGAACAAGCCGAAAAATGTTTTCCAACGCAATTGGATAGCCCATAACGAGCCTATAGTTTCCGATACTCGCGTTGCCGCGGAGAATGCGTTCGAGAATTAGCTTCGGTAGCAAACCGAAACTTTAAAAATGGGTCTGCTTTAAAAATGGGATTAAAAAAAATTTGTTCATCTCCGCGCCGGTGACGGGAGGAGGGTTCCGTTTTTCAGTACGAAACCGTCAAACTGTTATTTAAGTAACCCGAACAATATATAAAAAAGGCTTACTCCTTGCTAGAAATGTTTACGACAAAAAAAGGTCCCATACCTTTGGAAAGTATCGATCCAAATACTGCGTGTAATGGGAGTTGTGAATTGAAAAAAAAATACATTATTAACGGTTAGTTCGGTACGATTGGTGTTAAAAATCGTCAAATGCAATCTCACCTTATCAAATTCTACTTGAACGGACATTTGATTAATTTTGTAATCGTGCAAGACTTGTTTGCACGTGTGAGTCGTGCACGCAGCCAATGTATGCAGCAAATCCTTCTTTACCCCTCGGACAACTGTAATAATGACGAAAAACATTGACGTCAATCGAGCAAGACGGGACGTGGCATACGCAAGATGTTTCCGTATTAGGTATCGTCATTTACGACAGAGTCATTGATTAGTTAACAATGTGAAATGCAAACGTACCTATATCAAGTTGACTAGCATTCATTCTCAGTTCTTGCGTTATCTTGTTCATCATTCTAAGATCCTCCCGAATTGCGTCAAGAGCCGAGACAATGTCGTTTAAATTTGTCAATGAAACGGCGTGCGAATATATTGCCAGTTCCTCCGTGACGATTTTTCCACTCACGTGAAGTATATTGTTCAACGTTACCTCGAGCTCGCCGTAATTCGTTCGCAGCAGATTATTGATTTCCATCTTCGTTGTTGTCATATATAGCTCAACGTCTTCCAGACTCGTTCTCGTTTGATCCGGCAAGCCTTCGATACCCTCTTGCATATACTCGTTCGTCACGAACGCGCATACGACACCGAATCTGCGAAAAATTTAACGATATGTACTCTCGTAACAACGTTGAGGATGAATTACGTGCGCGAAATCGGACGAAAGATTGCGCCATCGATAGTTTTTTTGAGATGGTCAGCGGACCGGTCGAATCATTGGAATACTCGCTCTGTACGTTTCGATAAATAGTCCCAATTGTTGTTTCCTCAGTCGGACATCCCTCTTACGTTGCGGTTGACTCGCAGAAATATTTTCACTTTTAGTGGCTCTCGGAAATACATATGTTTGTATTTCACGGACCACCGTAAAACTTTTCTGTAAAACGGTCAACGTAAAAATTCGCGCTATAAAGAATTCTCTTTCGAACAAATGAGATCTCAAACGATTGAATCTATGACGGGCTGTCATTTTTATTTAAATCTCACAGGGAGTACCAACGTTGATTGTGTTTTTGAAAACGATCAGACGAGAAAGCGCAACTCTAAATACAAAAAAAAAACGACTAAATAATTGACAATTGGAATTTCATTAGTGAAATAACCTTTCTAATCCAGAGGCAGCTAATAGAAATATTTCGGTCAGTTTTAGTACGCCTTGACAATTCCGTGTTAAGGAAATTCACTATCCGGACTTGGTGGAATCAATAGGCTACGTAAGAGGATCATTATTAGAGGACAGCGCAAGATTTGTAACGAGTTATTTGTGTAACAAATCGCCTGAGATGAGAAAATCTAGTGGAAAAGTGGGTATAGACGGTGTGTCTAAGGGATCGTGACCGTGAAATTCCCTCTACATTTATACATATCTCTCTGTATTATATAAATATATCGCCGCCGCCGCCGCCGCCGTGTACAAAAGTTGAGGAGGTCAGCCTCGCTTTACGGGAAATGAGCTTGCCCCGTATGGGGAAGCCTGTGCGGGCGACCCGTCACCCGTTTGGTGAAGCCGACCTCACCGACAATGAGCGACGACCATTTTCGGTCATTCCGACAATGACAGGAGCGGGGGTTTCGTTTGAGTGGGACACGGGGGTTTGACGCGTTCTCGCAGGGGGGTCGAAGCCCCCCTAGTATCGTATATTGTCTATCGCGAAAATTGGACCGCTAACCCATTACGAGGCTCATTGCTTTTAGTCTTGTCAGTTGATTGGTCAACAATGTCGGTCCTTTATGGTATCTCTTTCCGCTCGGGGTTATCACTCCAATTATATTTGCGGCCAGAGCCGACCTCTCGAATTTTATCGTTAATAAGCCCATTACCGCCCGTTTCCACCGACTCGATTTAAGGCGGGATGACAATTATGTTTGTACAGTTTGGAAATAGGCTGAACCGAGTTTAAACTTCGATCAAGGTCGGTGAAAACGGGCGTACACAATGAAAAAAGACTGGAAACAAGGGCGACCGAGCAAACGATGCTTAATCCAGTGCCGTCATTCTTGTTTCAATCGCGTGAAACGCGTACGTTGATACTATTATTAAATATCTACAAAAGCGGAATTCCATTTTTCCAGAATTTGTTCACGTTCAACGAAAATCCATGATATTTCCTGGTCTCTGGTATTTCCAGAACTCAAGCTAGAAAGAATTCTCCTCATTGATACGGAATGAGACTCAACGAATGTTGGTTTGTGCCACACGGTGATAAAAAAAATCCGATCCCCGAGGAATAACGACATTAACTGTACGTTTGTTGCCGATACCTACTCAATATTATGCATTAGCAAGATGAATCTCTGTTGATAAATACCATCCGTGTAATGATATATTGTCTACAATAACACGGAATAATGGAAATTATGAGGTAGAGAAAAATACTTAAAACTCTTTTTTATATGCTTAAAATCCGGTATAGATATTTTATTTGAGAATGACGAAACATTGAATTTGTAAAAATGACTAGTCCGTTAATTGATCGTTGAATCGAATAACCGTCGGTAGTGGGACAACGGGCAACGGTGGGACGTAACTCTTATTCCGTGACCATATCAAACCGAGACTCGAAGATTTTCCGAACAGGCTGCGCAAAAAGCTTATCTTTAGTCCACAAATCTTGGCAATTGTTCAATATCGTTCTGAATTTCTTGCGAAGCGTCGGTCTTTCTCGATTTCTCGCTCGATACCTTTCTCAATGTCTTCCTCGATATATCGTGGAATGTATTTCTCGGCGTCCCGAACGATGCCTGAGAAATTGCAAATATATCTTCCGCGATATCCCGCTCGATCGAGTAAATAAAAAGGAGAAGGCCATCGAGACGGATATCGCGGAAAAGATAAAGCGAGACATCGAGCGAGATGCCAAGATGGAACGATTTTCCGTAAGACAGGCGGAAAAGCATCGAGAACGATATCGAGGAAGACGGCCAGGCATCGCGGATGACGCGCAACGAAACATGAAAAAACGATATTGTACGAAAAATGCAGGTAGATTTTCGGAATAAATATAACCGCTATCCAACCGATATCACGTGAATTCTCCGCGTACCCCGAACTCGCACGGCCTCCAAATCGGTTACGTTTCGCCGTTGACAACGTAAAACAAACCTCAATAGGGACTCCGATGACTGACTCCCAGCGCGGGAAGATCCGTTGCTTCGATCGATCGATTCAACGATAGTTCTAAATGTTTTAATCGATTAATTGAATAACAACTATGTCGCGTTTCACCTAACGGCTAATAAGTTTTTCTGAGAACACGACCCCGGAATAGCCCCCGATATCCGCTCCGTCGCGTACTCCAAATCGTCCCGCATATTAATTGAAACAAAACTATTACCGACGGTACGAAAAATATCAGCCTGTCACGAATTAGCAAAAATGGAGAACGATCGTGCGAGCGAAAATACGGAAAAGGATTTTCGTAACGGGAGAATAATATAAATATAACGTTCGAACGACCGAAAACTTTTTCTATACCGTCCGGAGATGAAATGTTATTTTTTTAATAATTACTTACAGGATAATCGTCGCGACACCGATGAGAGCAACGCTGAGCATGATTTTTCGGCAATGATCGTGCTTTTTGTCGAACGGTTGACTCCGAGCGCCGCAGTGACCCACGCACCTGCAGCAGCAAAAGAACAATCCGACGCACGGTAGGATAGCCGCTATCAGAAGACCCGCAGCCGCGAGACCGGCAAGACCGGCGTAATGCGTCGCTATAATTTGCCATTCTTTCGCCGGATCGGCGAACGTCAATCGGTGGTCATTTACCGTCATTATCCCTGTAAAAAAAACGCAGCATTTCTTCGCATCGACGTCGCGTTGCGATCGGTATAACGAACGAAGAACGCGAAGAGACTCGGCCGTCCCGAGGAAGTACGTTCTCTCGGTCGCCGCCCCGGCTGATATTGGCGCGCCGCCGAATAACATTTACGAACGGAGCGTCCCGCGTTACGCGCGACCGTTTCGTTTAAGGAAGTATCGTGAATCGGTCGCGGAGGCTATAAGGTAGAGCCTTCCGAACGGGCCACGAATCCGGCGCTATTTCATTTTTTAACCGTGGGCATTTAAAAATATCCTCTCGTTTAAAATCTCATTGTTTTCTTTAAAAGTTGTCGCTCCGACGACGAGGTCGTAAGCCGATACATGGAATTATTATGGTCCCTCGTTAACGGAATTTTCTAACTCATCGGATTAGACGATAGGTCCAATTTTAAGAATATAAATCATAGGATATTGAAAATTGTGAGAGGCAGCGGGTGCCGACGGGGGTTGTTTGTAAAAAAAACAGCTGCCGAACAGTGCCAAATATAGCTCCCGAGCGCGCAATCGGAATCCCAATTTGCACATTGGTCCCGTTTGCGAGCCGTGTTTACAAACAAAACGGCCACTCAAACGTCAAAGCTGTACGGGTACGCGTGGCCCGCAGCTTCGTTACGGTACATCCGGTATCTGGTTTGTTTCGTAAATAAAAAACGTTGCGATATTTTAAAAATGTCACTGACCTTCGGGAAATGCCTGCTTCGATTGCACGAGATCGATGAATTTGTTTGTAACGTTGTACAGCTGCCCCATACCCTTGGGATTAAACTTGGTCGTTGCGTTGTACGGCAGTCCCGTTGTATTGACCGTGGAAAAATTAACGGCTTGCGATGCCATAACATCCTGCAGCTGGCGGTCCAAATCCTCGCTCATTGCCCGCATCCGCGTGGCAAGATTACCACCACCGACATTCCCTGGTTCCCGTTCCCCCGCCGCTATCGCACTTTTCTCCGCGATGAAGATAAACAAAGCGAGACAGAACGAGGAGTATCGTGGTCGATCGTGCGACGACCGTCGAGGCATTTTTTAATATCTCAGGTCCTTTCCTTTGTTTTTCGTTTTATTTTCGACGTTTCGATGAAACCGGAACAACGTCTCGGATATCTCCGCGTGCGCGAACGTCGAAACCAGTCGAAACCAGTCGAAACAGTGCGATGACCGCACGTACGTTTTACTCCGACGTTGGTCGAGAGTGGTCGAGAGCGAATGAACATCTATCCCTATCGGACGGCTAACCAAACTAATAATTTTAACTAACCGCACCAATGTGCACTAGGCGTGCACCGAGTGTATCTCCATCTTTTATTTTTATGCGATAGCAACAGCGCCAAAGATACACCGATATGTAACGCCAGCGAAGCCAGTTGACAATGTTACGACTGTAACTGACTAACCGTCCATGGTTGCCACACGAGTCAATCACAAAAACCGTCTTCTTATCGGTTCTCATATACCTCTGGTCACTCACATATAATTTTGACTCCTATTTTTGGCTCAAGTTTTATACTCGCTTACGTTACAATAGGTATTCTTCTCGGTCCGTGTATATATTATGTGGTCTCTTTTCTCTCCGCGGTCGTGCCGATGATAATATTAGTTACCTGCGTTAGCGGACGGCGGAAGGAGCCGTCGTAAGATGGCCCTTGCGGTCAATGTCGCGTTCATCTCGAGCAGCGTTTTCAGCTCGACTGTTCTCGGCTTCCATCGGTACGCGTCGCGCACTTGATCGGAATTTCCTATCAGTGGTGACATGGAGCCTAGAGTAAAGAAGTGCAATCTCCGTACGCGGAGGCAGCATCAAAAATTCAGCAAGAAAGGTGTCGCTGCGGTCGCAAAGTAGTCCGATGTGAAGTGAGCAAGAAATAAACTGTACGTGGAACCTTGCTGAAGCTAGGCACCCACGGTCAGTATACACATGACCCTTCGGTGTAATTGAGTGCACGGTCTTATATATAGGTCGGGAAACTCCGTCAAATTTCGGCGGTGCGGGGTGACTGTCTTAATTCGTTTTACTTTCTGTAGCAACCACTAGAGGCGTTCCGATCTTAGTTGCGACCATGGAGCCTAGAGCACGGTCCTGTATAACCTCTGTGAACTTGACGAACCGATTTTGACTTTTTGAAATTTGGTTTAATTTAAACGTTTGTTAGTCGTTTGTAGGTGTTTGTTAGTTTAATGAAAGCGTTTGTTGGTCGATAGTTTTTACAGGAAAGCACACGTAAAATATGATGTGAACTTGGCAGGAAAATTTTGATTCAGATCGCACTGAGGTTTTATAGGGACCTAATCGATGCGTAATCGTTTGTAGGTTCCAAATGAACTAAGTAGGACGTTTGTTGGTTCGTCGGTTCTCGAAAAAGTCAAAGAAACCTATCGGGAACGTGTCACTGATTTTACCAGGCCCGGTCATATGACCGCAGTAACTTGACCGCACGATAATTATTTTTTAAACGTTTTTGTTCAATGGGGAGCTTAATCGATTCGGAATTGTTTGTAGGTCAATAATAATCTAATTAGAATGTTTGTTGGGCCTCGGTTTGATTGGAATATATAAATGACCACATGCTGTCTCGCGGAGAGTCGTGTAATACGAAAGCGTGAAGTGAACCGGACCATTTTGGCTTTGTAAATTTTGTCTTTATCTAATCGTTTGGTGATCACGATTATTCTATTCGGAAAGTCTTGATGGTCCGTAGTTTTTATGTAAAAAAAAAAAAAAATGGAAGAAACATTTGCGTCTAATCAGTGGGCATGGAGCCTAGAGTAAAGGAGTGCAATCTCTAATGGGGAACGGCCGAAAAAAGCGACCTCAAAAATTCAGCAAGAAAGGCGTCGCTGCGATCGCAAAGTAGTCCGATGTGAAGTGAGCGTGAAATAAACTGTAGGTGGAACCTTGCTGAAGCTACGCACCTACGGTCAATATACACATGACCCTTCTGTGTATTGAGTGTAATCGCGCGTCATCGTTATTATAACAATTTTATGAAACTTTTAATTACTGCCAATCAAAAACAAACCAATGTGATTTATATTTAACGAAATTTAAAGTACAATAGGTGAGGAGATTGTGCATTGATTATTCCAGGATCAATAAATGACTATAAAGACATCCCAGTTAAAAAATACAGACGATGAGCGTGTAATAAATAATGAGGTAAACATCGGGTTTAGGCGACCCCCCTCCGATTCCTTTCGTAATAGGCTCATCCGACGCGCTTTCGCAAGCGAAACTTTTTCCTCTGACAAAATTGAGGGACGTTATTTATTAAAAAGTTATTAAAAAGTTAATAATTCATACAGCTATTTATACCAGCCAGTCCCAATCATCTTGTCCTTCACATGTGTTGTTCAGACTACCCCCAAAATAGTACATACAAAAAGTTTTATCAATCGCTCATTGTTAGTTTAAAATTTATTAACAAAAGAAGTTTCATAAATCAAAAATGAAATACTTATACTAGTGTCGTGAACAGTACACGTATGAGCGGGTTCGCTGCGTCCCTCGTGCACCCCCTGCACACCAGCCCAAAAACAACCCAAAAACAAACCAAAACAAACCAAAAACAAACCAAAAACAAACCACAAACAAACCACAAACAAACCAAAGACAACCCAAAAACAAACAAAAAATAACAAACAACAAATTAAACAACCCCCCACGCCATACGCGACCCACTGACACCTCACCTTCCCACCCTCATTTACTCATGTGAATTTGTATTCGTATGATGAGTAGCATACGTATAAGCAAGGGATATATGTGCTATTTGATATACCTACGGGTTGTTTGGTTTGTTTTTGTGTTGTTTTTGGTTTGTTTGGTTTGTTTTTGGGTTGTTTTCGATTGTTTTTGGTTTGTTTGATTTGTTTTTGGGTTGTTTTTCGAATGTTTTTGGTTTTTTTGGTTTGTTTTTGGGTTGTTTTCGATTGTTTTTGGTTTGTTTGGTTTGTTTTTGGGTTGTTTTCGATTGTTTTTGGTTTGTTTTTGGGTTGGCGTGTGGGGGGTGCACGGGGGGCGCAGCAAACCCGCTCATACGTGTACTGTTCACCATACGGTAGTATAAGTATTCTTTTGTTAATAACTTTTTAACAAACAATGAGCGACAGATAAAACTTTTTGTATGTTACTCAGGGGGTATTCTTAACAACACATGTGAAGGACGAGATGATTGGGACCGGCTGGTATAAGAAAAATAGCTGTATGAATTATTAACTTTATTTGTTAATAACTTTTTAATAAATAACGTCCCCCTATTTTGTCAGAGGAAAAAGTTGTTTCGCGTGCGAAAGCGCGTCGGATGAGCCTATTACTAAAGGAATCGGAGGGGGCTCGCCTAAACCCGATGTTTACCTCATTATTTATTACACGCTCATCGTCTGTATTTTTTAACTGGGATGTCTTTATAGTTATTTATTGATCCTGGAATAATCAATGCACAATCTCCTCACGTATTGTACTTAACATTTCGTTAAATATAAATCACATTGTTTTTTTTTTGTAACCTTTACGAAACTATGTCATTTTTTTTTGTTAGTATATTATAAAATCGATATAATGCCCTTATTCTATGTTTCTATGTCCTTACTTTTACAGATTGGCAGTAATTAAAAGTTTCATAAAATTGTTATAATAACGATGACGCGTAATTACACTCAATACACCGAAGGGTCATGTGTATATTGACCGTAGGTGCCTAGCTTCAGCAAGGTTCTCGTACAGTTTATTTCTTGCTCACTTCACATCGGACTACTTTGCGTCCGCAGCGACACCTTTCTTGCTGAATTTTTTATGCCGCCTCAGAGTACGGAGATTGCACTCCTTTACTCTAGGCTCCATGTCAGTGGGGATAAGGTATTTGAAAGTGTGAAGTTAGCAGGACAAATATATTATTTTGTATCCAATTTTTTTTCAATTAGTTGTAATTGAAAAAGAATCGTTTGGTGGTGATTGGTTGTCTATTTGCGACGTTCAGTAGTTAATCATTAGAATAATATGATTGAAAAATAATTGCGATATACAAAATAATATATTTGTCCTGCTAACTTCGCACTATCAAATACTTATCCCCACTGCCTAGACGCACATGTTTTTTTCCATTATTTTACATAAACTACGAACCATAAAAACCTTCTGAATAGAATAATCGCGATCACCAAACGATTAGATAAAGACAAAATTAAAAATTCAAAAGCCAAAATTGTCCGGTTCACTTCACGCTTTCGTATTGCACGACCCTCCGTGAGACAGCATACGGTCATTTATATATTCCAATCAAACCGAGGCCCGACAAACGTTTCAATTCGATTATTATCGGCCTACAAACAATTCCAAATCGATTAAGCCGCTCATTGAACAAAAACGCTTTAAAAATAATTGTCGTGCGGTCACAAGTTGACCGCACAAGACCCAGTCATATGACCGCAGCAAGCTGTGGGTCTCGTAAAATCAGTGACACGTACCCGATAGGTTTTTTTTTGAGCTTTTTTTGAGAAACGACGAACCAATAAACGTTTTTATTAAACTAACAAACGCCTACAAACTACCAACAAACGTTTAAAGACGACAGAATTTCCAAAAATAAAAATTCGACCAGCCAGATTCCCAGAGGGTAAGGTCCCGACTCGATTTTCAGCGTCGAGACTTTATCATGGGGGAGCATGTTAGAGCCCTGCCGAGTGACCGAGCCCATGCTTGAGATGGTTCGTCCGACTACCGCCAGTCGTCTGTCAGACAACAAGTGTATTTATATATATATATATATATATAAGGACGCTGCCGCGCGCTTCATAACGGCAGTATCTACTATAAAGGCGCCAGGCGAGCCGCACTATTCAATTAGAATCTCACTATGAACGTTCCATCTGCAAATAAATTTGTTGCAACGTTCGATCGATAATATGGAGAATTTGTGGACCGTTGCACTGATGAAAATCAGATCAACGACCCACGAATTCTACAAAATCGAATATTTCAAAATTCAGAGACAATTCTGAAAAAAATAATAAATACTCGATCGTTTGGGATTTAAAGTGCGATTTTTTTTCCTCCCTTGTCAATTTTGAAAAGGAACGTGGGGTCTCTCGCCCTTGATCGTGTTATATACGTGAAACAAATTATGTTTTACGTATATACGCGAAGTATGTTGGCGTTAAGATGGCGTGAATAAAAGTGACTGACTTTGTTAACCCCCCGGCTTAACTTTGTCTCATCAGTGAAATTCTTGAAAAAAAAAGCCTAATTGAGCAGCTGTTTGTAAACTCATAATATTCGAATAAAATAGTGCACACACTGTTCGTTGCATTATTATTGTAATAAAATAAGTTTTCCGGATCTCACCGCGCGGAGGTCACTGCTCATCGAGACCCAGAGTATAGAGGATGTATACAAATTCGTACTCTACCCCACAGTGTCAAAGTAGTTTAGTGGAAATTAAAAAAAAAAAATGTTTAAAGCAACTGCAAAGCATTTATTGTAAATATTGTAAATATTGCGTTTTTAGGCATAAATGCGAAGAATATAAAGCGAAAAAGATGCAATAAAGCGGAGAAAAAGTGAACGCAAACCGAAACTTCATACACGCTTTATACTCTACTTGTTTTCATATTGAGAAAAAAAGCAAAAAACACACAGTGTAATGTTAATAAAAAAAAAAGCGTGAAACATAATAAAACATAAATTAAACGCCTGTACCACAATAAAAAACAGATTAAACACCCGTAACATAATGAAAAGCAGATAAAACACCCGTAACATAATAAAAAACAGACTAAACACCTGTAACATAATAAAAGATAGATTAAACGCCTGTAGCATTATAAAAGACAGATTAAAAACTTGTAACATAATAAAGAACAGATTAAAGACCTGTAACGTAATAAAGAACAGATTAAAGACCTGTAACATTATAAAGCACAGAGTAAAGACCTGTAACATTATAAAGCACAAATTAAAGACCTGTAACATAATAAAAGACAGATTAAAGACCTGTAACATAATAAAGAACAGATTAAAGACCTGTAACATAATAAAGGACAGATTAAACACCTGTGACATAATGAAAAATAGATTAAACATCTGTAAGATAATAAATAAAACAGATTAAACTCCTGTAAGGTAATAAAGAACAGATTATAGACCTGTAACATAATAAAAGACAAATGAAATACCTTTAAAATAATAAAAGAGAGATTAAATACCTATAACACAATAAAAAAACAGATTAAACACTTGTGACATAATGGAAAATAGATTAAACACCTGCAAGAAAATAAAAAACATATTAAACTTCTGTAACGTAATAAAGAACCGATTATAGACCTGTAACACAATGTAAAACAGATTAAAGACCTGTAACACAATAAAAAAAAGACTAAACACTTGTGGCATAATGAAAAGTAGATTAAACACTTGCAAGGAAATAAAAAAAACAGATTAAACTTCTGTAACGTAATAAAGAACAGATACCTGTTACAGACCTATAACATAATAGGGGAACAGATTAACGACCTGTAACAGAATAAAGAACCGATTAAAGGCCTGTAACAAAATAAAGAACAGATTAAAGACCTGTAGCAAAATAAAGAACAGATTAAAGACCTGTGACATAAGAGAAAACATAAGAACAATTTCAAAACTTCTAACGGAAAGCAGAGTGATTGATAAACAATCGGGAGCTAAAAAACTAATGAAAAAAATACAAGTTAATGGATCTTTAAGACCTGAAAAAGAAGCAAAATACAAAATTTAGTATTCAAAAGACCTAAAAACAGAGAAAAAGTACGGTCTACACAGTTTAATGCAAAAAAAAAAAAAAATTTATGTCGAATCTACATAAAACATGAGGACGCTCGACCGCGGTTCTACTTTTTAAACACGATTTTTCTTCAACATTGACAACGCAATTGTGCCACAGTAATGATATATATTTCATATTTTCATCGCTGCGACCCAACTGCGTTGTCAATGTTGAAAAACAAATCACGTTAAAAAAAAACCGATTAAACACCTGTAACATAATAATGAAAAGATGAAACACCTGTAACAGAAAGCAGAGCGATTAATGAACAATCAGGAGCTGAAAAACTTATGAAAAAAATAAAATTTAAAGGATGCTTGAGACCGGAAAAAGGAAAAAAGATACAGCCTACAGAGATTAATGCAAAAAAAAGATTTATGCCGAATCCACATAAAACATGTGGACGCTCGACCGCGACTTTACTTTTTAAACCGAACCGAAAGCAGAGTGATTAATAAACAATCAGGAGCTGAAAAACTTAAGAAAAAAATACAAGTTAAAGGATGCTTGAAACCTGAAAAAGAAGCAAAATACAAAATTTAGTATTCAAAGGACCTAAAAAAGGAAAAAGATACAGCCTATACAGTTTAATGGAAAAAAAAGGTTCATATCGAATCCACATAAAACGCGTGGAGGCTCGACCACGATACTTAACTTTTTAAACGCGATTTCTTTTTAACATTGGCAATGCAGTTTGCGTTGCGACATTAGTACAATCAGTTTAATAGACGCGATTTTTGGGGGACGATTCTACAGAGATTTTTCTCGTGATCAAGACTCGACAAAACTATTCGCGAAAAAA
Organism: Oxytorus armatus; assembly: GCA_958009045.1. Classification (NCBI taxonomy): domain Eukaryota; kingdom Metazoa; phylum Arthropoda; class Insecta; order Hymenoptera; family Ichneumonidae; genus Oxytorus; species Oxytorus armatus. The sequence goes on from OY253754.1 coordinate 17,514,109, forward strand.
AAAATTTTGTAAATACATACATATTGAACGGGAAATAAGTTATCCGCCGACAACTCTTTCCCGTTGGGTTAAAAATCGAATAAAACTCAAAAAACAAAGGGTGTCACGACGATTGCGACATTGGTTCGTGCATAGTGACAGCGTGGATGATAATTATTGGTGATCGAACGTTTACGCTCGAATATATATGCGATCCTTCGAGAATAAATGCCGACCACGCGAACAGTTTTCCCTCGATGATCCCACGACGATCGTCTGTAAATGATGTTGCGCAAGGATTTTTCGGGAAATTTACAAAAATTGACAAAAATCATTGTTCAAAAACGAAAATCAATCAGAGAGAATTATCCTTGCGCAACATTTGAGCAAAATGGCGCATGTCCGGACGGAAGGTCACGGTTGCCATTGTACGGTCAATCAGCTTTTTTTAATACCGATTGACAAAAAAAGATTTACCGTATTCATTTCGGCTACCGAGATGAATTCCGCTGTGGCGGCCATTTTTGGACCGCCACAGACTCAGCTCGAGCCTCAATAAATAGTTCGATCGAGGAAAAGTCCTGTGAACTTAAAAAATTGTACGCGAAAACGAGCAAAGGCACGAACGAGTTAATCCAAAGAGAACATCGAACATTCTTTGCCGTTCTCTGTCCTGCCTATCCTTATCAATAAATCATCACACTCGTCGATAAATCGTTACGCTACTTACGAAAACTACGCGACATATCCTGCCTCATTTTTGCCACTAACGCTTCAAAGTAAAAAGAAAAGATCGCGACACCTGACTAAACCCCCCCCAAAGCTCCGCGAGATAAGCTCATGGTCCACGCGAGCATACCGGGCCCCAGGCACACTCAGAGAATGGGCCTCCCTGCCAGAGGAGGCGCATCACGCACACTTACAAATGGTTTATCACCCTCGATTCGTCATTTCCGGTAAACTTTGCGGAAGCTACCCCGCGAAAGCTTTCCGAAGGACGAGGCGAGTTTGACCGATTAATATCTATTGAAGTTCTCGAAGGCCGTGTTTCTTAACGATAATTCTGAAATGCATCAAACGGATTAGTAAAAAATGTCTAAACGGACTAGAGATTCGAACTTCTGAGCTAACTATCAAAGACTCTAAAAAGCATCTCCTTGTGCTTATTGAGGTGAAAAAGTAATCGCGAATCACGCTCCGCCCTCGTGCAATACCCACGTCTCATGAAAAGCTTTTTTTTTTCATTGTTAATTTCATGAATATCAAAAGAAGCGAGTAACCGTTCAAAACTGCTCGTACGCTCATATAATACGAAGCAAATCGTTTCTCCGAAAAGAGTGACGCTCTCCTAGAAGCTTCCGGGCAGAGTGAAGTTTTGCCGAGAATTTCAATAACGACATTTGCAAATTTGTTACCGCGGAAGAACGAGTAAAAAAAAGGCACGAGAAGGAGTGAGAGCAGCGACGCTGATTCGACGAAAGAATTTTTATAACGCATGCATTTTACGAGAACTTTGGTGAATAAAAATGAAGAAATAAATAATTCAATGTCAATAGGATGATTTGAAATTTCCTGATCCTATCCTGCAAATAACGCGATGTAAAAGCTAATTCTACTTTTCATTTCAAGCAAAATTATGGTCCCCAAAGTGGAGTCATATTGATTAGGCCAAATGAGCTTATTTTCGTCGATCGTGAGTTTGTAAAGTGCCTGGGTGCGATTCTCCATAATGGAGTGCCGCCAGCTGGAGGAGCCGTTAAAGTATCCTCGGCGTTGGTGATCGAGTCGGAGCGAACGAAAAATCGAAAATTATCATACATCGCGGAGATTAAATCACTCCGACGAGATCACCGTGCCGAAAGCTCTTCCCGGTATCGATTCTACAGATATTTTTCTTTTCGTATCTTTCAGCCATCGGTAAACGATTAAACAATTATTTACCGAAAAAATTAAGCTTTATTTCAAAACATATTGAGGTTCAAAAATTTTGAGCCTTCCGGCAGACTTCTTAAAACATTTTTGTTCAATCATCAAATTTTTTTGACGATAATTAAGTGAAAAAAAAAAAAAAACAGAAAATAACGCGAGAAAAGCGGGCCCTATTCGGCTAAACATGACATAAACAAATGAAATATTGGGCCACTCGCGACTTTTCTCGTCGTATCGAGAGACCACTTTCGCGTCTCTCGATATTTCGGATTAAAATCGCGGTCACTATGCAACGGCCAGAGGGGTGAAAAACAATACAACCGAGAGCTCCATGCCGGATCGGACCTTTCGTCCTACGGCATTGCCGGAGTTCGGAGGGACTTGGAAAATTAACGATACCGGAGAAGGGAACCATCGCAATCCAGATTTCCCTCATGAGTACAAACTCTGTCCTCGATTTAGTGACTCGTCCGTGATGAAATCCTGCAACATAAAAATTATTTTTATTAATTATCAATGAATAAATAGGAATGAAAATATTCACAAAAAACAAAACGTCATCATTAAAATCCAACATATTTCAGTACTTTTTTTGTTTTTACGAATAAGAAATGTATTAAATTTTCACGAAATATAAAGACATCGAGAAAAGAAAGATGCCTATCAATCACGTAATAAAGATCCAAATTGTTTAAACAATTTTGTTTTTTGCTTTAATTTGAAATTTTCAAACTGTCAGACTCCAAAAGATTTGTTCGATCAGTAATTATTGTTTCTCAATGTTCGCGAGACTTCATATTTTGAATGGCAAATATTTAAAAATATTAATTGCTTGAACAATTTAAACCGCAACGTAAAAGATTTTTCATTGTCTACGAGGGCATTGAGAGACAGAAAAGAATTACCAAACATCTCTCCGTCAAAATCTAAAATATTTAACGAATATTTTTTTTTACAATTAAACATTTATTGAACAGTTGAATCTTCGAAAAGAACGTTTTACACTGAAAAATATGTTTTAACAAATAAAAAGGCGTCGACATACGAAATTGCCTATCAATCTCCTAATAAAAATCAAAATCGTTTAAACAATTTTTTTCCTTGCTATAATTTGAAATTTTTAAACTGCGAGATTTGAAAAGATTTATTTAATCGTAATTATCGTTTCTCAGGGTTTGTGAGAATTCACATTTTGAAATTATCAAATTTCAAATTATTTCAACAAATTGATTGTTTAAATAATTTAGACTGTAACGTAACGGATCTTTTGTTATTTACGAAGATATAAAAAGAAAGAGAAATTAAAACAAAACAAAAGATTGCGTCTCAATCTCGTAATAAAAATCGAAATTGTTTAAACAATTTTTTTTGCAATAATTGGAATTTAGTAAGATCGTAAATATTGCTTATTGATGTGTGAGAAATTACACCTTGGTAGCAGAGTAAATGACAAAAAAATCTCGTCATGAAAATCTTTATTGATTAAATAATTGTTTTTATGCAATAAAACATTTTGTGATTTATTGTCTCGATGCCAAATCTATTGTTAAAAGTTGTTGAATAATTTAAAATTGTCGAAAAATTGGTAATTGCAAGAATGAAGAATAAAAAACCAAAGAAAAAAACATTTATTCCTGATGGGAAAACTCGAAACTTATAAGAAATATACGTGTCTATTGTCAAACGAGATTGGAAGAAAGAAGGAATGAAATATTTCGAAGCCAAATAATAAAATAAAAATTCTAAAACGTCGTTGGTATAGCTAGAGTCGTTAATTTCCGAGAAGTAGATAGCTCTCTCTCTCTCCCTTTCTACGTATAGATATACTACGCCTACAAAAAGCGTTCAGTGAAAAAAGGACAAGAGAAAAAATCACCACTATAATGCAAGTACTATTTCCATCTTTTTTTCGCTAACGCGTTTAGCAAGGATGAGACGTAAACAAAGAGAGAAAGACGGAGTAGGAGCTCGGTGGTTGAGAACGCGACACGCGCTCCACCCCTTTGTTTTCGGAGTTGGCTTCGTCTTTTCTCGGAATTCAATGTCTCAAACGTACGACTTCACTCAAGCGTTAAAAAGTACTGTATTATTTTTCATTTCTCATTTCGCTTTGCCTTCAAATTCTCTACAAAAAAGTATATCTATATTACCCCTAAAAAAATCGTTAGCGAAAAAAGCATATAGAAATAATGCAAGTATTTTTTCCATCGTTTTTTTCGCTAACGCATTTTACCGTAATGAGATACAAACAAAGAATGGGTGAGGGAGAGGGCGCTCGGTGGTTGAGAGAGAAACACACTGGCAACCCCCGTTTTTTCGCAATTAGTTTCGTTCATTTTGTCGCGATATTCAACTACTAGAACATTCGAGGTAACCGAAGCGTTAATGATGCTACAGAATTTTTTCATTCATTATTTGACTTTGGAAAATCTCGTTTTTTCTTTGTCTAAAATTATTTCGACACTGAATTTATCGCCACGTAATGGCGATAAAAAACACGAACAACGAAAGCTAATGTACGTTTTTTTTTACAAAAAAAAAAAGAAATACTAAAATACATGCAAAATGAAATAAAAATGTGATCTCGCGGCAAAAAAAATGTCTTACGGAATAAAAAACAAAATGGTCGACTCACCGAATCTGAAGTTCGTTGGCTGCTTCATCACGGCATTTTCGTCGCGCTGCTCGACTGCTTCACGGCATTAGTTACACTGACTCTAATAAAAAGCACTGACTCTAATTAACAGCGCTGACTCGGCCATTCAAATTCGTCTGTTTTTGTGTTTGTCAAATGTTTCGCACTGTTTCGCACCGACTCGATCATTCGAATTTATGTGTTGATGTGTTTGTCAAATTTTTCGCACTGCTTCGCGGGATTTCGGTCGCTATCGCGACGCATCAACGCATAAACGCTAGTCAACGGGTTACCCATTGTTACGTTCGTATTTCTAGACCCTGCGCACTTGCCAAATTTTTCTAGTTTCACTGATACGATGCACGGAGCTCCGCAATATGTCCGTACAAGTTGCCGACTGACTACTGCAGCGCTGCGTCGCGCGGCTCCTAGCCGGCGCTCGCCGGCCGGCCGACGAGTGGGGATGGAGTAGAGGGAGAGTGGGGGACTATCCGCACTCTGTCCGTACAAGTTGCCGACTGACCACTGTGGCGCTGCGTCGCGCGGCTCCTAGCCGGTGCTCGCCGAGTGGGGATTTAGTAGGGGGAGAGTGGGGGGGGGGGGGGGGGGGGAGTATTCGCGCACGTACCACGGCTATCAGAGCCCCGTACATATTTACGCAAAATATTATTTATATCACGACGATAGTTTTTCGCAAAAAATATATAATTAATTAGCGATGGAGTGGAAGAAAACTTTATATTTTTTTTTGTAATAATAAATATCGCGTGATGTCTCTCTCTCTCTCTCTCTTTGTCGTCGTCCAACGTTGCCCAACCGAGTGATTCCGAGCACTCTTCGCGCGATAACAAACCGTTCGCGATAAAAAATGTTCACCAAAATACAATGACCGAAAATTCGCGTAACTTTCCGTCACGTTTTTCCATCTGTTACCACGTTTATTCTACCTTTTCTGCCCTTTTTTGGTCGCAACAACGAAAAGTACGGTCCAACGTTCGAGAGTAGCGTTCGCGATACACGCACTCCTCGGGGCTCCGCACTACGTCAGTCGAGCGAAGCTACGTATATGGGACGTTCCGTGACAGCTCGACCAGTTGGTTGACCTTGAAGCACCCGAATTTGATTAATTATTGGTTACGTCACTCTTCCGATCCTAAAAGACCAAGGGGAACTTTTTAAACTTTTATCCACGACAATCATCGGCTATTTTTGAAAATCTAAAGAAAAAAACGTTATTTTCAAATATTGAAAAGATGCTCAAAAATTTTTTTCGAGACCCTCAGCGACACAACATTTGGCGATAGGGATAGGTCCACATTTATATATTCCAATCAAACCGAGGGCCAACAAACGTTCTATTACGATTATTATCGACCTACAAACAATTCCGAATCGATTATGCCCCCCATTGAACAAAAACGCTTTAAAAATAATTATCGTGCGGTCAAGTTCCTGCGGTCATATGACCGGGTCTGGTAAAATCAGTGACACGTTCCCGATAGGTTGTTTTTTTAGCTTTTTTCGAGAACCGACGAACCAACAAACGTTCTACTTAATTCATTTGGAATCTACAAACGATTACGCATCGATTAGGTCCCTATAAAACCTCAGTGCGATCTGAATAAATATTTTCCTGCCAAGTTCACACCATATTTTATGTGTGCTTTCCTGTAAAAACTATCGGCCAACAAACGTTTTTATTAAACGAACAAACACCTACAAACGACCGAAAAACGTTTAAACTAAACAAAATTTCAAAAAGTCAAAATCGGCTCGCCAAGTTACCGGAGCTTCCTGTATACAGGTCTGGAAACGCCCTCAAATTTCAGTGGTGGGGGACGGCCCGTTAACGAAGCTGCTTTTAATTTCTGTAACGGCCACTAAAGGCGCTGCGATCAGATAATGCCGATAGACATAACCTGAAAACCCTTCGATAGTTCTCGCGGTAGTCCGTCTCTGTCCCACTAACGGAATCCACATGTGTTATACATATTTATTATATGTAATTATAAGTTATTAATCCCGTCAACTTTAATGAGTATACTGAAAAAATATGCTCTTAATTTGAATCGGGTTTTAAACATTCTAACTGTTAATCGAGCATGATAAACTATTTGTAAATATCTGTCATATGAATATATATTAGGCGAAATAGTTGTCTACCTCTTGATGGATCGATCTCCGTCAGACTTTCTTTTAAATCCTATAAAATAAACAAAAGTATTCATTTACAATAATAGAAATACATTAAACCGTTTCACATATTTAATTTACATCCTTTTTCATTATATTTTTGTGAAAATTGCAGCTACTCAAATAAACATAAAAGTTGAAGAATTTATTTTCATTCGTACTTACTTGATTTTAAAAACTGGAACACTTTTCCAAAACCTAAAAATAAAGTGTAAGAAAACGTAAAGAGCTGATTTTTACTTACGTTAATCTACTATTTTTTGGCACGTTACTAAATACTGTCTATTTCGGAATATTGACAAAACTTAAATAAAGATAAAAATTCAAGTATTTATTTTTATTCATACTTCCTTGATTTCGAAAACTCGAACACTTGCAAAAACTTAACATAAGATTTCATCAGTAGTTAATTTCGAAAATTTTTTCTTAACAACAAATTTCTTTTTGAGTTTAAAATTTTCCTGATGCGCATGTCGCCTCATTTTTAATCTTACATAGTAAATTATGACATCTGATAAGATTTCAGATCCATGCTCTTTACAGGGATAAGCGAAGGTGTACAAGTTAAATATTTCATCTAGAATTATATCAAAGACATCAATACTAGAGGAATATTTTGTAAATGATGCTTCGATACGACGGATCGGATGAAAGAAATGAGGATTTGCGTGAATCAGGCGACCGCGTGATTTCATTTGCGTCAGTTGCGACTCTAAAGATCCTCAGCTGGTTTGCAATCTCACAGCTTCCTGACACACCGGACAGGATTCATATTTGTCACGGAACTTCAGGGATATCTGAAATATCAATAGAGGAAATCTATGATTTATGGTTTAAATTACTTTTATTTCATCGCTTTTATATAATAACGATGCAATAGATACATTCTCTTAAGGAAACTTACCAAGACGAGTACTGATTCCTTGAATCGACGATTTCGTGACTCTGTAGGACGGAACAGTGCTTGGAGAATTTCTTTCAGAATTCGAAACTTGTTCCGCTTATCCATGCTCCGGCACACAATTTTCTTTTTCTACTCAGATGTCATCGAATCTTGTTCGCACAGCAAACTCTTTGAGTCGCATTGTTTTGTATGGGACCTTACATATTGAAAATACACGATACGAGCAACTATCTTCTCAAACTATGTGTAAAATCTTTTCATAAAACTTACCCGTCCAATTACTTGACCATTTGCGTCGAGCTTGATCCATTCGCGAACTGTGCCTTCATTATTAAAATGCTTTTCACATATACGATTTGTGGGTTGTAATTTTAGAATGCCTGGGATAAATTCTTCCCACTTTTTCCACATATCAATGTTCTTAGGCACTCTGAAAGTACAACATTTTTTGTTTATTTTGCTACCGCTTTTACAATGAGGCACCACACACCGATTCGTCATTTTTAATATAATAATTACTAAAAGACTGTGATGTACACCAAATAAACATAATATTCACGCATAGCAGTGTCGAAGGGTTTACAGGTTGTGTCTATCGGCATTATCTGATAGCAACGCCTCTAGTGACTGCTACAGAAATTAAAAACAGCTCGTTAAGAGGACCACTCTCGGCGGAGGAGTTTTCAGAGCCGTATAGAAGGCCGTGCTTCGGCGTACGAAGATCGGACTCCTTTACTCATTGCTTCAACCATGTTCAGACACTACCAACCGCCTAGCAACCACTACCAACCGGACGACAGGCAACAACGGGTACTTCAAGGTACTCTTAGCCTCGCGGCGTAAAGCCCACGTAAGAAAAAACAGATAAAGAAGAATTGTTTTTGCGATCGAGAACCGCATAAACGCGCGTTGCAATGCTCGACGTGCTTGAGGATATTATTTGTGGAGACGATTAAAATAAATAGCGAAAAGAAAGAAAAGAAAATCGAAATGGTTCATGATAAAAAAATAGCCAGACGGAGCAGATCGAGAGAGCGTGACAGGGATCGCGAGAGAGATAGGGAACGTCGTGATCGCGGAAGAGGACGATCGAGGAGTCGGTCCAAGGATCGTGGCAAGAAGGATCGTAACAGAGACGGGACCGGAGAACGCTCTCGCGATAGGGATAGGTCGAGAGATCGCGATCGAGGAACGAGAGATGTTAGAAACGAGGGTTCGAGAGGCGATAGAGGAAAGGACGAAAAGAAACGAAAGCCCAGTCCTATTTTCGGTCTCAACGACGACGGTAAGAAAGGAGACTGCGGCAGAGGCGAAACGTCCAAGAAGATTACGGAGGACGACGAGAAACAGGCCGGAGGAAGGGAGAACGAGCGGTTGAAAAAGGAGCCCCTCGGACTGGAAGAGTTGCTGGCAAAGAAAAAAGCGGACGAAGACGCCCGGGCTAAGCCAAAGTTTCTCACAAAGGAGGAGAGAGCGGCGATAGCGCTGCAAAAGAGGCGGCGGGAGGTGGACGCCGCGAGAAAAGTTCAGGAGGAGAATCGTAGAAGCGGCGTCGGCGGTGGGCCGGGAGACGACCCCGGTACGGGAAAGGATAGAGAGTGGGACGAGAGAGACAGGCGAGTCTTTTTGCTAAGCTTTTTGCTAAGCTTTTTGCTAAGCTTTTTGCTAAGCTTTTTGCTAAGCTTTTTGCGAGCTAACCGCGCGACGTGTCTTCGCGTATTACGCGCGTCTATCTTGGGCTAATTATTTAGTTTTTTTTTCGCGTCACAGACGAAGGGACAGCCAGCGCGCGCGCGACGACGACGTCAAAGACAAGGACAAGGAGAAGGAGGTGGAGGCGATAAAGGAGCGATATCTGGGACTGATAAAGAAGAAGCGCAGAGTGAGACGTTTGAACGATAGAAAATTTGTCTTTGACTGGGACACATCCGAGGATACGTCGGTCGATTATAACAACATATACAAGGAGCGTCATCAGGTTCAATTCTTTGGTAGAGGAAATCTCGCCGGGATCGACATAAAGGCTCAGAAGAGGGATCAGAGTAAATTTTATGGAGAACTGTTGGAGAAGAGGAGAACGGAGGCCGAGAAGGAGCAAGAGAAGTGAGTTTCGCGCCGGTAGGATAAGCGATATGGGATTTTGAAAAACGCTACTCTTTCATAATCTGTTTTGCAGAATGCGTCTGAAGAAGGTGAAGCGAAAGGAAGAGAAACAAAAGTGGGACGATCGACACTGGTCGGAGAAGGCCCTGGTCGAAATGACGGAAAGAGATTGGCGAATATTTCGCGAGGACTACAATATAACGATTAAGGGAGGTCGTATACCGGATCCTATACGGTCGTGGAAGGAATCGGGCTTTCAAAAAGAGATTCTCGATATCATCGAGAAAGTTGGCTACAAAGACCTCACGCCTATACAGAGACAAGCTATTCCCATTGGCCTTCAGAATAGAGATATTATCGGTGTTGCCGAGACGGGCTCCGGTAAAACACTCGCTTTTCTCATTCCATTGCTGTTGTGGATCACGAGCTTACCGAAGATCGAACGTCTCGAGGAAGCCGATCAGGGGCCCTACAGCATTATTCTTGCCCCGACACGGTACGTGGGCGTCGAAAACGCGTACGAGGCGTCGTGGGGCATCGAAAAATAATGGGAACCCCCCACCACGCGTCCTTTTTCGTCGGTCGTTCCAACGATTCGTCATTCGCATCGTCTTTTTTGCAGTGAATTGGCGCAGCAGATCGAGGAGGAGACGAGTAAATTCGGCGAACCGTTGGGCATTCGCACGGTCGTTGTTGTCGGTGGTTTGTCTCGGGAGGAGCAAGGATTCAGACTTCGAATGGGTTGTGAGGTACGCGTAACCACTCGAGAACCTTCCGCCGTCGCCTTTCAATACATGCTCGTAATTTTCTATCTCAATTGCTCCCCAAGATTGTTATTGCAACGCCGGGACGACTCATAGACGTATTGGAAAATCGTTACCTGGTACTCAATCAGTGCACGTATATCGTCCTCGACGAGGCCGATAGAATGATCGACATGGGTTTCGAGCCAGGTTAGCGAGATTTTTCTATCGCTGCATAATTTTGACGACCCTCTCCTTCCGTAGTACGCGTATACGCTCATTTAGTAATATTTTTCTCCGATAGACGTGCAAAAGATTCTCGAGTACATGCCGGTAACGAATTTAAAACCCGACAACGAGGATGCGGAGAACGAAGAAAAGTTGCTCGCAAATTACAACACTAAAAAGAAATACAGACAGGTGAGTGATCGCGGACGAAAGTGTTTATTGACGATAAATAACGTTGGTGGTTGAATAATTATCGATAAATGTCGATTCAGACGGTGATGTTTACCGCGACAATGCCCGCGGCGGTAGAGAGATTGGCGCGTACCTATCTCCGACGCCCCGCTGTTGTGTACATTGGTTCGGTGGGCAAGCCGACCGAGAGAACCGAACAAATAGTTCATATTATGGGAGAGAACGACAAGCGGAGAAAACTGATGGAAATATTGAGCCGCGGGGTCGAACCTCCGGTAATAATATTCGTCAATCAAAAGAAAGGCGCCGACGTATTGGCTAAGGGCCTCGAGAAGCTCGGGGTAAGTATTTTATTATGAGAATATGTGTAAAAAAAAAAAAGGCTGGGCTATAAACGTAATCTTTCGCGTTGATCCTGTCGCGTGCAGTACAACTCCTGCACTCTTCACGGTGGAAAGGGTCAGGAACAGCGTGAATACGCTCTCGCGTCCCTCAAAAATGGCAGCAAAGATATTCTCGTCGCAACGGACGTTGCTGGTCGTGGTATAGATATCAAGGATGTCTCGATGGTGATCAATTACGACATGGCAAAGACCATAGAAGGTTGGCGCGCGCGGTTGTCTTCCATCGACCGTTCGACGACAAGGTTACACCGATGAATAAATGAAAAATTCCATTTCTCGTTTTCGGCAGATTACACTCATCGCATCGGAAGAACGGGTCGCGCGGGCAAAGCCGGTCTCGCGATATCCTTCTGCACCAAGGACGACAGTCACCTGTTCTACGATCTCAAGCAGACGATACTCGGTAGCCCGATATCGACGTGCCCACCCGAGCTTCTTAATCATCCGGAGGCACAGCACAAACCCGGCACTGTCGTCACGAAGAAACGTCGGGAAGAAAAGATATTCGCATGAGCGGCACAATTCTCTTTTTCTAATACACACATATATAGGACTATTTTATGTTTTTTTTTATTTCATCAAACAACTCCCGTCGATTAATGATTGGGAGACGGAACGGGTTATTGGAATGTCGCCGTAAGTGCGTCGGTAGCTTCCTCGTCACTCGGTTATTTCATTGCGCAACGTCGTCCATAAATCACAGCTGTAGAACCGGAGTAGTTCCTACCGTTTGTCAACACGGTCAATTTTACTGGTTTAGGTTAAACCGACTAATGAGCATACTATGTACGAGTGATTCCAGGTCGACTCGTGCGCCATCAAGCTGGATCATTTTTTTTCTATTCCCCTTTTTTCAATATAATTATCATAAAAAAGAGCGGCCTTTTCTCACTTTATAATTTATTGAATGATTAAGGGCCTCGAGCGAAAACGTGACTCTGGGTAAAAATATGATATGGATAAAAACGAACACGTCAATTTTTCATCTTATCGGAACTCCAAAAATTGTTAAAGATCATGTTGAGTGATTCAGAAATTGTACTGGATGCCGCTTTGTCGAAAAAAAGTCGATAGCGGTGGACGCGCAACGTTGGGTGGAGTCGATGGGATGGAATGAGAACGGTGAGCGAGCCCTGAGTACCTGAAATAGGTATACCGAGCAAAAACAATAATAAATATTTTTAACCATGCGTTCCGTCGCTAGAAATATCTTTCTACGTTACCGATATACCCTAGTAACTTGAGCAACCGTCACGGGTAACTAAAAAGCAACCGGTTCCTTTTCATTAAAAAAATATGGCGCATATCGAGGCCACACACGAAACTGTAACCGACGAAAAAACTACCATGGAACTAGCCGGTTCTCAAAAATAACTTAAAAGCAACCAATTCGGTAACTATAAAGCAACTTTCGCTATTCGGTTGTGTCCGTTTGTCGTATGAAAAGACGACCGAAAAGCAAGCATTTAGCAACTATCGTCAATTTAGTCCTCAAAAATAACCGAAACGCAATCAAATAAGTAACCATAAAGCAACTGATGTTTTTCAGTTGCATCTGTTGTAACCGAAAAGCAAGTTCCCCGAGTTGCTGGGGTATGTGGCGGCACGTTAATCTTATGTAACCGTCAAACTAATGAAGAACCTAAAAGCACCGTCAAACTAATGATTCTAAAAATGTGTAGCACCGATTGGCACTCAACTCGTTCGTAATAGTTACCTTCATAACCGAAATTTTAAACCTCGAGCGAGGATACAGAAATGATTCGTTCTATTTTTTTCCTTCAGCATGAAATTTATATTATTTTCATTCTCAATCATTCATTTTGCATTTTGCTTCCTCTTGGGCGTAATCTCTGTTATTGTAGAAAAAACAAAAAAGATGTGTCAAAATGTAAAAAAATCAAATTTCGAAAAGAAATGTCCCGCGCGCGCGCGCGCGCTTGTGTGTGTGTGTGTGTGTTAACGGCCCTGCGAAGTTCAAACCACGGTCTTGTATACAGACCTGGAAACTCCTCCGCCGAGAGTGGTCCTCCGAAGCTGTTTTTAATTTCTGTAGCAGTCACTAGAGGCGTTGCGATCAGATAATGCCGATAGACATAACCTGAAAACCCTTCGATACTGCTATGCCTGAATATTATGTTTATTTGTTGTAGATCACAGCACGGCCTTGTGAGCACAGTCTTTTAGTGATTATTATATTAAGAATGACGAATCGGTGTGTGGTGCCACATTGTCAAACCGGTAGCAAAATAAACAGAAAATGTTGTACATTCCGAGTGCCTAAGAAGAACATTGATATGTGGAAAAAGTGGGAACAATCTATTCCCGGCATTATAAAATTACAACACACGAATCGTGTATCGCGAATGGCTCAAGCTCGACGCAAATGGCCAAGTAATGGCACGGGTAAGTTTAATGAAAGGATTTTAAACATAGTTTAAGAAGATAGTTACTTACATCGTGTATTTTCAATGTGCAAGGTCCCATACAAAACAATGCGACACAAAGAGTTTGCTGTGCGAACAAGATTCGATGAACATCTCAGTAGAAAAGGGAAATTCTGTGCCAGAGCATGGATATGCGAAACAAGTTTCGAATTTTGAAAAAAATTCTCCGAGCACTGTTCCGTCCTTCGGAGTCACGAAATCGTCAATTCAAGGAATCAATACTCGCCTTGGTAAGTTTCCTTAACAGAATGTATCTATTGCATTGTTAGTATATAAAAGAGATAAAATAAAAGTAATTTAAACATACATAAATTTCTTCTATTGATATTTCTGATATCCCTGAAGTTCCGTCAAAAATATGAAGCCTGTCCGGTGTGTCAAGAAGCTGTGAGTTTGAAAACCAGCTGCGGATCTTCAGGGTCGCAACTGGTGCAAATGAAATCACGCGGTGGCCTGATTCACGCAAATCCTCATTTCTTTCATCCGATCCGTCATATCGAAGTATCATTTACAAAATATTCATCTCGTATTGATGTCTTCGATATAATTCTAGATGGAGTATTTAACTCGTACACCTTCGCTTATCCCTGTAAAGAGCATGGATCTGAAATCTTATCAGACGCCATAATTTACTATGTAAGATTAAAAATGAGGCAATATGCGCACCAGGAAAATTTTTAACTCAAAAAGAAATTTGTTGTTAAGAAAAAATTTTCGAAATTAACTACTGAATAAATTTTATGTTAAGTTTTTGCAAGTGTTCGAGTTTTCGAAATCAAGGCAGTATGAATAAAAATAAATACTTGAATTTTTATCTTCATTTAAGTTTTGTCAATATTCCGAAATGGACAGTATTTAGTAGCGTGCCAAAAAATAGTAGATTAAGGTAAGTAAAAATCAGCTCTTTACAATTTCTTACACTTCATTTTTTAGGTTTTTTAAAAGTATTCCAGTTTTCAAAATCAAGTATGAATGAAAATAAATTCTTCAACTTTTATCTTTATTTGAGTACCAGCAATTTTCACAAAAATATAATGAAAAAGGATCAAATTAAATATATGAAACGGTTCTATGTATTTCTTTTTTTGTAAATGAAAACTTTTGTTTATTTTATGGGATTTAAAAGAAAGTCTAACGGAGAGCGATCCATCAAGAGGTAGACAACTATTTCGCCTAATATATATTCATGACAGATATTTACAAATAGTTTGTGTTTATCATGCTCTGTTAACAGTTAGAATGTTCAAAACCCGATTCAAATTGAGAGCATATTTATTCAGTATATTCATTAAAGATGACGGGATTAATAACTTATAATTACATATAATAAATATGTGTAACGCGGTGTCCGTTAGTGCGATAGAGACTGACAACCGCGAGAACTATCGAGGGGTTTTCAGTTTATGTCTATCGGCATTATCCGATCGCAACGCCTTTAGTGGCTGCTACAGAAATTAAAAACAGCTTCGTTAACGAGCCGCCCCCCAACCACTGAAATTTGCGTGAGTTCCCGACCTGTATACAAGACCGCGGCTGCAAGAGCCTATTCGGTAAGGGGCACGCTAATGTCCTTTAAACTTTGTTTGCCGTGCAAAGTATAGTTTCTTTGAAAAGTAAAATATCGGAAAAATTTTTGTCGATTCGGTCGTTTTACGCTCTATCTTGAATCGTCTTCGTCGTGCATCGAAAAAATCTTTCGTCCACCCGATAGCGACCCAAATTTGGGCCACTTTTCGGCTTCGGTTTTCTAACATTAAGGTAGTTCTAACACAAGAAATAGGAGGGGATAGAAGGAGCGGTGTGTGAGGTGGGCAGCCACGTCGCGCAGCGACGTTGTCATGCTCACGAGTTCTTCTAGCCTCAAAACAATATTTTTTCAATAATCCATACTTTTTTACTGTATGGTCGAAAATTTACTGTAAACTATATGTTATTCTTCATCTACTAAACTACTTTCGTGCCAAATTTCAAGAATTTTTCATTACTCCTTCGTACATTTTGGTGACTGAATATCCGGAAAGTGCTCATTTCGTACGGTATAGGTATACGTTCGTATGCAAATTTTCCAATTTTTGATAAACGATATCTTGAAAACGGTACGGTGAAACAGTCTCAAATTTCGCACAAGTATTCTTCAGTACTTTTTCTAGGTTTTCCCAAAAACTCATTAAATTTGCATTACTTCTTCATTTGTGTTAGAACCACCTTAAACCCGCGGCGCAACGCGAGGAAATAAGAAATAGGATTAAAAATCAGCCAATTGCCACGCACTTTAGAGACGCCAACGATGTCACGGCGGGCTTGAAGTCGACGACGCAGCGCGAGGCATTAGGAAGTAGGAATAAATATCAGCGAATCGGCACGCACTTTAGAAAAGATACGCCCAATCGAATGGCTGATTTTTACTCCGATTTCTTATTTCCTCGCGTTGCTCCATGGCCGAAGAAAGCGAAGAAAGAAGAACCTTCGTGCTTCATGGCGGCGCGGCTTCTTCCCATAAACAAAGCATCCCTTTTTTTACTGCTCGTTACCTCACCATCAAACCCGATCAAACCTCAAAACTTGATACGATGTAAAGCAGTAAAATACAATTAGTTCGGCATGGCGTTGATATTTTTCTTAAATTTTCTAACAATTCTAGTATTTAGTGGGCAAATAATCGGACAATTGAACGGTGAGTGCGATACGATTCTTCATTTTGTACATTCCACAATACGGCAAAATTATTTCGATGAGATTTTACTCAGATTCTCGTACTAAGATAACAAACAAACCGAACCAATGATTTCGTAATGTATAATAAATAATATATAGGAACACGTAGGGTGCCTTACCGAGTGTAACAAAATCTCTTATAGCGTAGCGTTTACTATACGCTAAATATTGAATAAAGTAATAGATTACTTTGTATATTATCATCTTGTAAATTGTTTCAATGCTTATTTACGTACGTTCCAGCTATGCCGTACGAAGATAAAATCCGTTATGTTCCGAACAAAACAACTACCGCCGTACCTCGGTATAACGAATCGGAATTTTTAGCGATCGCTCGTACTATGACCGTATCTACCGAGACGTCAACGATATTGCCGATGACGACTGCGCAATTATCGTTAAAAAAGACACTCGATTCAAAAACAAGCGTCGCATCAAGACCGGCATCGGTGACGACGTCGTCCGTTGCCCCAAGTTTGTCTACCGAACGAGAGGAATTAATC
Source organism: Oxytorus armatus (assembly GCA_958009045.1). Taxonomy (NCBI): domain Eukaryota; kingdom Metazoa; phylum Arthropoda; class Insecta; order Hymenoptera; family Ichneumonidae; genus Oxytorus; species Oxytorus armatus. The sequence continues at coordinate 17,531,084 of OY253754.1, forward strand.
AATTATCGCTATGCCACAACTACAGCTGCTCCGCCATCGGTGGGATCGATATCTTCCCATCATCAATTTGACGGATTGAGCTTTGCCGGTAACTCGATGAATTACGTTCGGCTTACATAGTACAGTAAACAAACGAAAACATTTGCTTTATGCAACGAGTCGTGGCTTCTGCCTACATTGTTTGCTGAAAGAAGCCTAGACCCTTGCATGTTTTCTCTCTCTCTCTCTCTCTCTCTCTCTCTCTCTCTCTCTCTCTCTCTCTCTCTCTCTCTCTCTCTCTCTCTCTCTCTCTCTCTCTCTCTCTCTCTCTCTCTCTCTCTCTCTCTCTCTCTCTCTCTCTCTCTCTCTCTCTCTCTCTCTCTCTCTCTCTCTCTCTCTCTCTCTATATATATATATATATATATATATATATATATATATATATATATATATATATATATATATATATATATATATTTATATATATATATTTGTGCTTGTTCAGTTTGCATGCCGCTCTTGCACAAACTAATCCATTTGTCTTTGACTCGTATCCTGCGGACTCTTTGTTTTTTTTTACCACGTCCATATTTTTCGTAACCCCACGCGCAACGTAGCGACAAATTTTTTTATTCCTCACGATAATTTTGAAAAGTAGAATCGACAGCTGGATGAATTAAAAATCATGAGAGTCGTTAAAGGTCACAAAATTTAACACGGTCCTGAACGTTTCGTCAAGTTTCATCGATCGGTCCGAAATATGCGCACCGGTGAATATACGATACGGTATTACGTTGAAATCATATACAGATCTCAATTCTTATTATTTCCGCCAAGATTCTTTTTCATGAACATATTTAAAACTAAAGGTACCTCGGTCGGAGTCTAGAATTCCTGTTTGGAATGCGAATAATAAACATCCGATGGGCTTGCCGGTGATCGGTGGTATAGACTGAGAATGTAACGTGGGAATAATGTTTTCAGTCTTGTTTTGAGTCATGAGATCGGTCATGAACAACTACACTCCGCTCCCGAGATAACCGCTTTAAATATCAGACACCTCGCGATAATTATCTTTTCACGTACCACAAACGCGTGTTTTTTCGTATTAAAACAATAGGTTATCGGTATTGGAACACGCGGCTATATCAATTCGTCTGTGGTGCTTCTGTATATAGTCGTTTCGGCGACTTTTGTTATCCGTATATACATATTGAATTCGACCCAAAGTTAAAGAATACATACATTTTCTGTGATGAAAATAATAGTCGAGCAATATCGTACCGGTTGAACCAACAAAATGAATATCGTAGTCTCGGTTCGTCAATTGTGCGTCGCTGTTTATTTCTCGTCGCGTTCTCGCCGATCCTGTCCCTCTACCGATCTCGAGAAACGTGGCGGAGCCGGGAGAAAACCTTATTCGTTCGGAAAATTGTGACGCGATTTTCGTTCGGGACAGTCGACTCGCTCTCCATTCGGGACGCCCTCGCGACAATATCGTTTACGATTCCGGTCTAAAATCTCTTACTCAAATCGTACCGTCATCAATGTCTCTTACCGGTGGTTTTCTGTATCAGAGTTTGCGGGGAATGGTACGCCGCGATGAGAACGTCGACGGCTCGACGGCAAGCAAAATCGGATGAATCGAAAAGAATGATAAATTGCACGAACGGTAACGGCTTCGCCAACTCCCCCCCAGGCCCCGCCCTCGGACAATTTCACGAGTCGCTCCTCCCGACGCTTCGTGGACGCCGAGTGAAGTTTACGAATATTTGGCCCGGTTTACGAATCGCCCCTTGGCAATAACGAACGTGCAACGGCTGACGTGGATGCTCCGTATTTGACGACGGCGCGCTGGGATGTCGCACGGGAGTTCGGCGGTCGATGATCGCCGAAGCGAGATGACGAGAGTCGGGGTGAGAGAGAGAGAGAGAGAGAGAGAGAGAGACGGAGACCGATATTCTCCGACGATGTCGAGCACGATGGTCAGCTGCCGATGAGTCGACGAGAGCGTGACTCTACGCGGTGCCGCGTAGAGACGGTCGATGCCGTAGCGCGCGGCAAGTCCGCCGTTCGGCCCGAGAGAAAATATAAATAATCGGATCCGTAATCGCCTCGGGGAGTTCGGTCTTCAGGAGCAACGACGTTACCGATCGTGGTGCGCACCGTGTCGGAGGCCGATATTTACGTTACGATATATAGGTATAGATTTGTACTAAAAAACAATGAAATTCTTAACGTAATCGTACCGTACCGAACGATCGAGTCCCTGTGCCCGTTAAAACTGTCCCCGCGGATAATCGTTACGACTCGACTCTCTCGTGTTAACCTTTTATACGATAGAATCGTCGCGAACCGCGGTCCGCGTAATCGCAACGGAGCGGGTGGCTGTTTCGTGACCGCACGGTAACGGCACGGGTAGGGCCAAATTTCGTTGCTCCGACAATGAAAAGTCGGCCCAACCGGGTTGTTACCGTGCGCTCGGGACATCGTCCCCGTCCAAACTCTCGTTCACTAACACACAGCGTCGACTCATCCCCAGGTCGGTCATCCCCACGCGACTCGCGACTCGCCTGGGGATGACCGACCGCGGAGACGGAACGCAGAGCCGATCGCAAAGTGACACGCGATTGCTCGACGCTGTGTGTTAGCGAACGGACGGCCTGTACGCGTTCCGTCTCCGTAGGTTAACGTCGTTTCATGTGCGAGGACCTTAACTCGGGCGAGAACACTCGGGGCCCCGTTACGAACAGCGGTTGATGAAAGCGCGCGGCACGTCCCGACCCCTCTTGTCCGCGTGTACGAGTGCGAGTCGGTGAAATTTTGCGTTAGCACGGTGACGGTTGAGTCGCGTAAAGCGTAACCCGCGTCGGCCGCATTGGTCACGATCGTTCGGTCCGGTTGGTCGCTGTAACAGTTTAGGCGGCGACAGGTTTAACGGGTACGGCTTGGCCCGGGAGAAATTTTGTTCGTGACGATATCGCGAAATAGTCGTACGCTCGTCACGGGCCGAAATTCTTTCTCGTAATATTAATAATAATACCGATATCGTGTGCTATGCCAATAAAGATTCTATGAAAAACCTTGTCGCAGATAATGGAACAAGACGAGGTATCATTTTGTCAGCTACCTTTTCCCACGAATTATAGTTAGATGCGATAACTGGCAAACCGTGGGAAAAAAAAGAAAGAAAAAAAAATGCGAATAAATAAAATGGGATTTTCTGCATTACTTGCCTCCCAGTTTTCCGTACAATTGCTCGATTCGCAATTGAATTATGGGTGTTTTCTTTTTGAAAGTTCAACCGACGCACGCACCCGTCCGAGCAATTTTTCTTCAATGTGATTTAAAAATTCTTCGGTCGGACTATGGCTATGAAATTTCAATATTTTTCTTCGCGAGAACGCCGTCCTCTTTGCGGGGAATGAAACATAAATAATCACAGATTCCGAAAATTTTAAGTACCGTTAGCGAGAACGGGCATTTCTAATCACTGCCATTATTTTTTCATTTTAGGCGGCGCTTTAGTTGCGGTCGGCTTGGCGGTTCTTGGGGCGTTGACGTATAAAATGTATATGGCCCACTTGGAACGAAGATACTGGACGCTCTGAACGTATTCATCTCATTTCCCATGGATTATCAATACCGCAACATGTGCGAAGGAGAAATACCGGAGATTAGATCCCTCGGGTTGCCGAATGTTGACGCGCTACACGAAATTTTATAGATTTCTTTTATAATTCCGCGATTGATCTTTGAGCCTATAACAATCGTTCGCGGTTGAATGGTGCCGCGGTGGTGGCCTCGTAGGTTATACTTACGTCGCGCTCTCATCAATTAGATGTTCCTCTTAATTTTGTACACTCGTTACGATACCGATACACGATATAATATACAATGTAATATTAGATCTGGATGTAGATCGTACCGTATAATCATAAAACCGCGGTGAAAAATTTTAAATGTCAAAGTTTCCCTCATTATCGTTTTAATGACGGCAGAATTCGGCAATAAGACGAAAGGTGACAACGATTATTAACCGTATTTTATTATCGGAAATCTCGGGCATACTTATCGGTGATTCTACCAACCGTTGATCAATTTGCGTATATCGATCTTTCCGATTTTGCTGCAACTTTACGAGTTATTACAAAGGGTACTATAATTTTTGCGGATTTTGTCAAGGCATTCTTTCCGGAACATTGCGCGCGCGAACCCATGGAAACAAGCTGCAAGTTTCAACTTGCCGGTTGCTTCCTCGAAATTTCACACAACGATCCGTAATGCTTCCTCTATGAAGAAGCAATAATTGACACGTACTTCTTCAGCTTTCCGTACGCGAAATTCTGCATTTTATATATGATATTTCGAGAATTGAACACGTTCCATCCGAAAAGATCCTCTCGTCACGGATAATTTTTTGTCTTACATATCTTTTATCATATTTTGTCAATGGCGCTTCGTACGGTTAAACGCAGTGCTAATAATTTAATCAAATGGCGAATTTGTTTGAAATTTTGCGCGCACAAAAATGTTGTCCTTTCGTACGGTATATTAAAAATGTATATCTTAAGCTTCGATTTCGCCGAATGAGAACGTTTACCGGTCAACGGTTCGAGTGCGATCATTGAAACGAAAAATCCGACCGTGAAGTTGGCGAAAGAATTTTTTGTTCGTTTTTTAATCGCTTCAACCGTAGCATAATCGATGCGGAATCGTTTGCCGGTAACGATTAACGTAGTTAAAACATTAGCTGGTTTCTAGTTTGGCTATAAACCGTGTACGTAATCGTATATACAACTCCAGCTCTTAGAATCACTCTAAGAGCAGTCGTGAAAGTAACGAAAAGATTCGGCACTTCCGCCTTTTCGGATCTCCACTACGGAATATATTCTTATATTATATTTTTAAACAAGACGCAAGTGGGTTATGTTCGATCGCTGACGACATCGCGTCGACGCGAAAGTTCAGCACCGATTCGTTACTCCGTCCCCGCACTCGTGTCAAATTGTAGCTTATCGGGACGGTGCGTCTTAAAAAATCGTTGACGCGTTTTATTTTGAAAAAAGTTCGACGAGCGAACGGTACGCCCTTCGATAAATCTAAACTCCCAATATATATTTCGCAACTGAAGCGAGTGTCGCACTACTTTTTTCCGGTCCGTTAAACATTTTTCAAAATAAAATGACGTCGGCCATTTTTCAAGAAGAATCGTCCCGATAAGCTAATACAATTTGACGCGAGTGCGGGGAAAGAGTTTCATATTCGGGCTGAACTTTCATTTTGAACGTTTACCCGCCATAAATTGTGTAGCAATCACGTTTACAGCGTTTCCTTGTTGGGTAATGCGAACAGCCGAACATACGTTCGCCTTAATCGAAGCTCAAACTCGGTTCGGTGTGTCGTCTCGAAATTGTAGAAGAAAAAAAAATCGATCCTCGTTTAAATCGAGTCGGTGGAAACTGGCGTCAGGGACACCCTCGCGTGCGCACGGTGGCGCGTAAATATACGGGTCCTCGGTTTTTTGCAATCTCTCGTAAAACTAGAAACCATGAAAAGCGTCGAGCACCTTAATCGCGACGAGCGATTGAAGCGATTAAAAAAAGAATAAAAAAATTGTTTGGTCAACTTGGCGATGAATTTTTCGTTTTAACGATAGGAATTAAACCGTTGATCGGCGAACGTTCTCATCGGAGCGTCGATCACCGGCGAACGATTGGAAAAGGAAAAAAAAAAAAGAAAAGTTAAACTCGCACGGCTAACTTTATAGAGCCGGTTATAGGTTATCGGTTGGTGACCGTTCGAGCCATGGTGGAAAAGGATACAAGGTGTAGTACCGCGCATAATGTACGAATAGCCAATAAGAAATTTGTACCATTGCGCCCGCCATTACGAGCGGCAAATTCAAAAACGTTTATAATGAAATCGACGTAAATCAAATCAATTCAATAGTAAAAATAGACATTTTTTATTATTACCCCGAGAAAAATAGAAATGGCATAAAGAAATCTTTTGAAAATGACGGGCAAGCTTTCCCCGAAGAATTTGTGAGCTATCTGGTGCAGGTAAACTGAAAACAATTGCAAAAAATTGTCGCGAAGAAAGCAGAAGGGTAAATGCGTAAAGAGAGGCAAAACATTTTATTATGGATGTGGGCATTATTAATGAATAATGTTTTTCTTCAGTATTGTTTTTTCAAAATGAAAATGAAATTCTGATCTAAATTGGTTTCTTTTAATTCATACCGAGCCTCTAAATCTATTCATCATAATCGAAAACTTTGAAATTATCAATTAGTTTTCGTCGATTAGCTTAACATGATTTTGAACTGAAATATACGAAAAACTTTATTTTTGTCTCTCGAATACTTAGTCCCCACATGATCGAAGGCAGAGAAGAGATTTCAGTCTCCTTAAGGGCAAAACGGTCAGAAACAGGGTGTATTATACACTTATCATATTTTATTTGGCATTTGTACATTTCTCGTTAGACATTTTGTACATTTTCCGCTTTGCACGTCTATTCTTCGAATCATTGAAAATTTTTTAATTCAGTTCTCCAAGACGAATGTACGTTCTCGTCCGAACCAAACATAAAAGAACGTCTATGGGTATATCGTTTTCATTATCACGCAGCAACTCCTCGTCGTGTTGAGTTAGAACATCGTCGAGAGGCACGCTACGCGTAGTCAGTGTCAATGGATCATTGTTGCTCGTTGCTTCAACAGGATCCAATGGGAAGCTGGTACTTGTGCACGGTAATTTTTCAGTCGGCACTGCGTTATTTTCTAAACGGCAACCACGCGTCGGAGACAACCCAAGCTGTCCGTGTATCCACGATTTTTGTTTGAACGCAGATGGTGAGAAATGTACCGAGCGAACCTTAGCTATTAACAAAAATCTCAGAGTTGCCTTTAATATGAATATATTAATCGTACTTAACGTTGATGAGTTTACGGATTTCGTACGCAAATATAATAAAATTCTATAAATTACCGTTTTTAATATTTATTTTTTCTCGTCCACGGGCCATCTTCCACTTTTCAATGTACCGGGCGTTCTTCGAAAAACCATAAAAATGGATTTTTTCTGGTCCATTGTTTTTCTTGAAAAACTCTGTTCTATTTTTGCAACCCTTGACGTAGCACGCCGGCACGCTGTACGGAGAATTCATTATATTAAATGGATGATATAACGCATGGTGAAAGAATGAAGGACATATTGTTAACATAATCGGAAACTGAATTATCTATTTAAAAGATATAATGGTGAGAAATATTAAATTTACAACATTATTCGGATTCACCGTTTGAGGTTATAATTGACGAACAGAGTCAGCGGTACATTATACATTTATTCCGTATCAACATTGTGTGATATTCAATATTTGCGATATTCTGGGCGTTAGACTCGTACAAAATGGTTGTATAATTTGAACTACTCGCCTGTTTTCTCGTTGTAACGAAGAAAGATTTGTCGAATATAAGGCACTCGTGTCAGATTTTTGTTCACAGCATATGCGGTAAGTATAGTATATGTTGGGTATATATAAAATTAAAATGGCCGGAGTAACGGTACTGCGCGACCATGCGAAAACGCGTCGCGAGAACGACTACACCTTGTATCCTTCCACCATGGTTCGAGCACCGTGGGCCAGATGGGAAGACGCGCGTCCAAAGGCGAACACTCGTTAGCCGCGAGACGGTTAGTACAAAAGATTTTAGTACGGTTGGATAGTAAAAAATCTTGCAACGCGTTCTTTTTCTCCTTTCGGAATTCCAGGCGTTCGGCTCGTACCGGCCGTTCGTTCGTCGATCCCCGCGTTGTCTACGAAAATAAAGGCGCTAGCGCGCGAAACGACGAATCGGTGGGACACCGAACGCGAGCGCCGACCAATCGCGGTCGCGCGTTTGGATCCGGCCGGCTCGTCGCGCGCCAGCGCGAACCGCCGCGTTGTTTCGCGTGCCGAGTACCTTCGGTCGGTGAGCGAGTACAAAGAAAAAGAGCGAGAGAGAGAGAGTGAGTGGGAGGAAAGACGGGAAAGAGCGAAGGGTGTGCGGGCACGGAACGCGTTTATACATACGTACGATAGAGACCGAGAGCGGGACGACGACCAGGCGTTCGAGGGAGCAACGAGCAGCGACACTCGCAACCGGGTTTCGCGCAAGGATCTCGCCGCGGCCGCGGTGAGATCGCGACGAGCGACCCCGATCCCGCGGGTCGAAGGGGGGAGCGACAGCGGGGTGGGGGGCGAAGGTTGTTCGGAGCGCGGCGCGCGGCGCGCGACGGGGGTGAGGGGTATACCGACGTGGCTTCGGCGTCGTTGGGAAAGAGCGAGAGCGACCGGCTCGGCGTTGCGAGGTGGCGATGGTGGGGGGGTACCGACGCTGCCATCGCCCCTGCGTCGCTCAGTTTCGCCGTTGACGTTGTCGGGAGTGGATCGAGTGTCGTCGCGCGTGATCCATGTAAAATCGTCAACTTTTTTTTTTACCCCCCCCATCGAATATACGTTCGCAGGTAGGCGCGCGCGTCGTTTATCCCGTTCTCCCTCTACGCACAAATATATATACATATATATATGTATATGTACGTACATAGATTGATAGAAAGATACGTATATATTCAGGTATACATATATATATATATATAATAGATTTTAGAGAGTTTTTATTCGAAAAATATAAAAATTCGCGATGGATGATTAATCCCCGGGAGGCATCGATAGTTTTCGCGTTCTCAACGGATTCGCACGTCGGATCTCGGTGCTCGAGATATCCGTAAACACGAGTGAAAAATCTCGACGACGTACCAAAGCTCACCGAGTCGGTAGTGTCGGATTCGATCTCGTCCCGTTACAATCTCCGTTCGGAATATCGTTTCGTTCGTGCGTCGATTATACGCGAGTGTTTCGAGTCCTGTTTTTTTTTTTTTTTTTTTTTTTTTTTTTTTTTTTTTTTTTCTCTCTCTCTTCTCGAAGAAATTTCGGAGGTTATCGGGAGTATCCCCGTTTACCCGGGTGGATTCGGGGTGTCGAATTCGGATCCATCGGTCCGAGTCGCGTGAAATCTTTCGTCGAGTTACTTCGAACGGATGAACCGCGCGCGATCGAATCGCGCGACGAAATGGCTGATCGTCGATGGTGAATCGCACGGATTACGGGATTAATCATCCGCCACGTTCGTATCAGCGATCATCCTCGTTCGACGAGTTTCGTGGATCTTTCGAATCGAGTATCGTACAAATTTCTAACTGGTTCGATTTTTTAGCGCGAGGATGCGAGCACTCGTCGGTCCGCGTAAACGGCGCTCGTTCCGCGCGCACGTATCGTTAAAAATCTCGTCACCGAAGAATTGAGCTCCTCCTAAGATTTACGTACGGCGGCGTTGACCACGGCCGTTCGAGAGTCGAAGCGATCCCGAGAGAGCGCGTGCATCGCCGTGGGCCATGTTTCTCGCCGTTTTGGATTTGCACTGACAGCGACCAAGTTTATCGGGTGAAAAAAAAAGTGTTTGTGATTTTTAAATATCAATCAAGTTGATAATAATAATCGTGCAGCGTCGGTTGTGCCGTTACTTATCGTTCGGGTTCAACGATATGTGCCTCAATTTTTCCGTCGGATTCGTACTGCCCGTGAGTACCGATACTTCATTTTTTTTTCTCGTCTCGTTATTTTTAACCCTCGACTCTTCTACTCTCCGTCCGTCGTTGGAAAAGTCCGATACGATTGGCGTCGGTTATTCGTTTGTTTTGATCGAGAATCGAACACCCGTTCGTTATCGTCGTCAATGGAAATTCTCATTCGTCACTTTTCGATTGACCGCGAGCCTCCTTCCGGGCTATGCTTTTGTTAAATTATAACGTTCGTTCCGTTGAAAAAATGACTAAAAATTACGAAAATAAAATTGAAGTAAAGTTCGTAAATTTATCGTGAAATTTCTGTGTACCCTCTGATCCGCGCGATTTTTCGAGTTATCGGAGCGCGGTCGAGGGGAGGCTAAAGGTCGAGGTAACACCTCGAAAAATTTCTGACGCGTTGGGGAAAATAAATAAAAAATCTCGCACCGACGAGCGAGTACAGGAGCTCGCGACCACCTTAAAGTAATAGTCTGGTAACTCGAGCCGATTTTCATGTCTTTTTTGGAGGGCGTTTTTTTATACGAAAATAAAAATGAATCGTTCTTGACATTTAGGATGTTTTTATTTACATATTGAAGATAAGGAAAAAAAAAAAAATTTTCAAAAATTTAATAGTTTATTATTATTATTATTATTATTGATCGAAGTTGGCACCTCGAAAAAAAAAGCGCGTGGGTGGCCCCGGTGATTTTGGCTCTTGATGTTATCTGAGATTTTACTCGGATTCTCGTACTAAGATAACAAACAAACCAAACCAATGATTTCGTAATGAATAATAAATAATATATAGGAACGCGTAGGGTGCCCTACCGAGTGTAACAAAATCTGAAATAAAAAATTCTTGATAATTCTTAATCTATAGACGCGTCATTCTGGTCGGAACTACCGAAGTTAAATTTCATGGATAAACAACAAAATGGCGGACTTTGGAAAAAAAAGTCCTTTTATTTTGCCCGCCATTTTGTTATTTATCCATGAAATTTAACTTCGGTAGTTCCGACCAGAATGACACGTGTATAGATTAAGAATTATCAAGAGTTTTTGATTTCAGATAACATCAAGAGCCAAAATCACCGGGGCCACCCACGCGCTTTTTTTTTTGAGCTGCCAACTTCGATCAATAATAATAATAATAATAATAATAATAAACTATTAAATTTTTTCAACAAAATTTTTTTTTGTATCTTTAATATGTAAATAAAAACATCCTAAATATCCAAAACGATTAATTTTTATTTTCCTACAAAAAAACGCCCTCGAAAAAAGGCATGTGAAAATCAGCTCAAGTTACCAGACTACTACCTTAAATAAGTACGAGTATTCGTGTTTAATATTAATATTAATATTAATATTAATATTATGCGATTGCCACTCGTTGTGCGCTATATTCTTCTCCGTTGTTGATATAAAAAAAAAAAGAAAGTGAAATATAAACGACCGAACGAGTCGAAAGTGTTCGCGTCGGTACGCGCGGGAGGAATTCCAACTCGATATTTCCTCCGTAACCCTTCGATTACTTACGATCCGCTTGGGTTATCGAATCAAAATTGTTCGCCGGGTATTTCTTCTCGCGGCGGACTCGGGTGCGTCTTTGACGAGTATCAGCCGTTCAATCTCATAATTTGTGAGAATGTACCGTTCGAGTCACGCGCCGAAATACGATTGAAAAACGTTTCGTTTCGTTTGACTGATCGCCCGTGAGTTTTTCAAAGACTCGAGTCGGTCGATCGCGCACCCCGAATCGGGGGTTAACCGACCGCAACCCGCCGAGCGACGGCCTTTCCGGAAAGAGCGAGGCTCTTTCCGAATCGTATATAAAAATGTTCAAGTCGAAAGTTCGCTCGCTACCGACGCTCGTATTTTCCAAAGAAATTTCCGAATCGATTCAACGACGATTGGCAGAGGCGTTCCGTTTCGATGAGATATTTCATTTTTTCGAAAAATATACGCAACACGATACTCGATATTCGGTATTCGATACTCGGCGTTAAATTTAGCGAGAATGGACAAGAAAATATTCTATTTGGCGAGATGTTTTTCGAGTTTTTCTTCAAAAACTGAGAAACGATTCCGTTTCTAAGAGATATCGTTATACGCGACGAACATTTTTTTTTCGCGCCCGAGAAGGGCCAACGACAAATATTTATGATATTTATTCCAACCCTCGGAACGTTGTTCGTCGCCGTTATATATAAGTATCCCGCCGCGTTATATTTATATTACGTAGAGAGATGAAATATTGTGGAGAAAAAAAAAAAAATTACGTTCGCGCGACTCGACGCATCTCGGGGAACGAATCGACCGATTTCTCGCAAACTTTGCGCGGATTTGGGGCATCCAATTTTTTCGTTCCTCGAGGACGTGCGTTATTGAATTTGGCACGAATCGGTAAACGAGTTGAGGTTTTATTAGATTTTTTAATTTTTTCAACGTTTACATACTCGATAAGAAATTTGATGTTCGTTTAACTTTGTTAAATTTTCATCAACGGAGGTGGTACTTGCCGTAAAACTAGATTCCCGGATAACCACGTTCGACGTTGATTTTCAAATAAATTGGTCATGTGGCTCGAGATTAGAAAAAAAAAAAATTTCGGACTTTTGTATATTTTGAAAAATCAGTGATTCGCTCTAACTTTGGTAAATATTGCGGACCGTTGACGAGGAATGACGAACGTTCGCGCGACCCTCCGACAGCTCGCAATTGTTTCAATCGAATCGATGAAAAATGTTGTTTTTCCTCGTTGTTTTATCTATTTCACAAATATTCGTTGCGACAAAGAAATTGAAGAAAAAATGTTGTCAACATTTTTTCTTCGTTGTATTGTTATAATTATATTTGTATCGTTATAATAAATTATAATTGTATCGTTATAATTTTTGTCTCGTTCTCGCTTTATTTAATGTTTTTGTTATTTCCAAGGCGGTTCGTCGAACGTTATATCGCGCGAGAGCGCGATACAGGGTCGTGGATAACGCGCATCGGAGTTGATTTCGACGACGAGACGCGACCGAAGAACGAGTTTGTTTCTTTGGTCCTCTCTTGATTTTGTGACGAAGCGCGTTTTCCCCTCGTCGCGACTCTCGAAAGATACGGGGCATTCCGCGCCAACTCGTCCGCCGTCGTTCTCGACATCCTTAATTTATTTGTCGTAGAAGCGCGTCGAATGACCTCCGGGCCAATTTTAACATTTTTTTTTAGGAAATTAGTGCGGTCGTAACGACGATCCAAACCGTTGATAATTTGTCCGTGCGGGCCGTTGTCGATTTTGCGTAAGATTACACGCGATTGTTCTCGATAGAAAACGACGTTCCAGTCTCTCTCTCTCTCTCTCTCTCTCTCTTTGCCGCGTGGTAATATTTACTATAATGAAAAAAAGAGAAAAAAAAACATTCCCCACGTAGAAAAATTGTAACGGCCGAGCGTTGGGGCCAATACTGGTTGCCGTAGTGCCGGTACTGGCTGCCAGTATTGGGCCAGTACAGATTCGGTACAGAAGTGTAATAGCCGGCCGTTATACTGGCACCAACGGTCGGGCCACTACCGGTTATTTAATTGGCCCGAACTTTGGCCCGGACTTTGGGCCAGACTTTGGCCCAGATCTGGCAAACTTCTGGCTTACTACCGGCACCAACGGTCGTACCAATACTGGTTACTTCATTGAGCCGGATCTTGGCAGACGATTTTGCCGACGGTGCAATGTACATCTCAGCGAGAAATGGCAAATTAAATAGATATCGAATCGACGTTTTTTAGACACTTTTCGCGTCTGGTGGACGCCGATCCAATGTCTATTTAAATTTTATTTCTCTCTGGGAGTAATTTATATTTCTTTTTACCACGTTACCAGATGTTTCCCAAGCGGCACACGTACGTCCAAATGATGTACTTTGAACGTAAGGACGTTTTTCGGATGTTTTTAGGACGTTCTTTGGATGTCCGTGTTGTCTGGGTTGTTTATGCATAAATGTTTGATAATTAAATGCACTTGATATATACCAAATACTCGGAGTAGTTTTTATTAATAAGAGACCAAGTACATATACAGGTCTAAAATACGAACTTAAATGTTTCTAGAACAGCGTTTATAAAATATAGGCTATACGAAGCAAATATTACACTAAAAAATATTGTATCAATCGTGCAATTTCAAGTTCGGGGCAAATTATAATTCAACAATTTGGTTGTTTGCAATATAATGGACTTTTGACCGAAACCTAACCTAATCTACAATTACATTACGGAACGCAACTGTTAAAGTGAAATACTCTCGGTATTTTCTATAGCCCAGTACCGAGCCCGTATCGAAGCCAGTCCTTGGCCGTATTTTATAGCCTATTTTGGCTCAGATCTGGTTATTATACCGGCCCGTAGTGCGGCCAGATTGACAACCGGTACTGGAAAAAGACGATATTTTACCGAAACAATACTGGCTCCCAAAGTTTGGCCGCCAATACTGGCCCATAGTATGGCCAGATAGTCAGCCAGTACTGGCGGCCAAAGTTTGGCCGGCAATATTGGCCCAAAGCTTGGCCAGTAGAATTATACTGGCAATTTGTACGTGGGTCGTTGAATCAATTGCATCTCGATTTACGCGTACGCGCGTAACGGACCTGTACAAAATCCAAACGTCTCTCTACCTGAAATTTATCGAGCGGCTCAGATTTTATGGCCAATCGAATTTTTCCTCGAATCACCGGTCGTTCTCGGCGGGGTCAGCTTCGCCAAACGGGCAAGGGGTCGCCCCGTACGGCGAAGCTGACCCCTTCGACTCTCGCGCACGGCGGCGATATATATTTCTATAATACGGAGAGACGGTAACGCGCGAGCCCGATTGGAATACGCCTGAATCTTCGATCGCTCGTTACTCCCACGCTACGATCAATGATTTAACGCGCGTCCGCGAATGTACAACGCGCAATTGTTCGATCGACCGTCAAACGGATCGATCGGACGAAACGAGTATCGAGTATTTTGGATGTTTCATCGAGAGAAGTGGAAATTTCATTCAAAGACTACTTTTAGATCCTTTCGTCGACTAATTTTCGAGACTCCACGAAGAAAATGATGATGATTTTCGAAACTGGGTACGCGCGAAACAACGCGTTACCTCACCGTCCGAATAGTAAAATTTCACCTCGTTTCTTCTCCTTTAACGAATCCCGTTTTGCGCGTCGCGACGGTTTTAAAGAGGTTACGCGGTTTGCCTCGCGATCGGTTTACCCGTGAGAAAATGCCGAAATATTCGTACGTTCGCGACGCAGTTCGGCCGTCACAGCCGTGGAACCACGCTCCCGCATCCCTCACGGACTCTCGACTTTCGTTTCGGGTTTTTTAAAATCGCGAGCCTCCGCCGATTACTCGAAGAAGGCCGATGGAACGCGCGCACTTTTCGTTTCGGCGTCGCGTCCAAGTAACGTTCGAAAGCGCCGACTTGATTTTTCGCGTCGTTGCGTCGAGAAAATTTCGAAATCGCGCACCCGTTTCATTTTCTTTTCGTCCGATTCGTCCGGCAACGTTGTTAAATAATCGATTACGCGCGATACGACGAATGAAAAAAATGTACTCGTATTTGATAGAAAAGTATCGCGTACCGATCGAAACGGCTCTCTTAACAACGACGAACATGAAATCCGACCGACCGATTTACTTGTTATTTTTTAGACGCGGCTCGGGACAATTTATTGAACGATCGAGAATTTCGGGATGAGTATTCTTACAAACATTTTCGTCCAAGATCCGTTAGAAATTGGAGAAAATACGAGGATCGGATCTGACTCGCGTTGACTTTTTAAAATCATTGAACAACGAATCCGTGAAACTGGTGTCGACGACGAAGGTACGTTCGGTCGCTGAAAGAAACGCGTCGAACTCGTAATCGCGGATCGCGAGTCGATGGAGTTTCAAGGCGAGAGCGTACGCGCGCACACACGCGCGCGAGTCACCCCTCTGATAAAGTCAATCCTCTCGCCGTCTCTCTCCCTACACACACAAACACACACACACACACACGTCCGTGGAAAAATTACTGCGATCAAGGCGTGCACGGAGCATCCACCTTGGCGTTCGCTATTTTCTCACAACACCTGCGAATTACCGCGCGTAATTGCCCCGCAACCTTCTTCCATCCACACCGACTCTCGGCGCTCTCCCGGCGAGTTTTCTCTCTTTCTCTCTCGCCCCTCTTGAATTCTCCGGTTATGTTCCTTTCACGGGAACTCGCGCGCGGTGGGACCGATATTATTGTCTAACGCCGAGAGAGAAAGAGCGAGAAAGAGCGAGAAAGAGCGAGAAAGAGCGAAAGAGAAAAGACGAGAGAGCTTCTTGCCCCGCGCCAGGGGTGTACGTATACGTACACGTACACGCACGCGTGTATACATATAGGATCTCTGTGTTTACACGCATATATATATATATATATATATATATATATATATATATATATATATATATATATATATATATACACACACACCAACCGAAGCGATATAATAATCCCCGTGTCGAATCGAAAATTCGCAACTCTCGACCGTTTCCTCTCTCTTACCTCGCGAGTTTCTCCTCGTCCTTGGACGGTGTTCGATGCTCGATGCTATTTTCACGTTTATTATATCCTTTTTCGTACAAACCGTGCCTGATACAACCGGAACGACGTACGAAATAAAAGAATTAAGCGCGTTCTTAGGAATTAAATGGGGCGTACGAAAACGCGTTAATAATAATGGCTCCGTAGCGGAGAATTTTCGACGGAACGGACGCTCGAGTCGATTAACAATATTATTAATTAATTAACTAATTAAACAATTAAATAATTATCCGTTGGACCAATCGGACGTTGAACCAATAAAAATGAATAAAAATGAGCGAGTACGTCTCGGTCGTCCGCGGTTGCTAAAGAAAAAAAGTCTCGAAGAACGGAAGAGACGGTTTCTTCTCGTCTCGATGGTGGTGAGAAACGTTCATCATTGATACCGGTCCGTGTGAGAATGGAAAATATTAGCCGTAAAAATTCTTTACGATCTATTCGATAAATGATTCGTTATTTATTATTATTTCTCGTATCTCGATCTCGTGACGATCGAACAACGAAATTCGTTGCGCGAAACCGAAAGAAAAAAAATCCGGTACGCGAAACCGAAGGAAAAAAAATGCGACTCGGAGAGGCAGAGGCGTACAGCGACGTAAACGGGTACGACGAGGACGTAAATGTCCATCTCCGAGAGATCGACCGCGCTGTTTCTTCGTCGTGAAAAATAATAGCTCACTTTCCGTTCCTCGTTTTTGTTGAAACATTTTTTATCTATTAAAAGTTAACGCGAAATATAGTCTACGCCGCGCGTATATTCGATACGCGTGTACGCGCGTGCGTGTTGCGCTCGGTAATTGTCTCGCGTGCACGACGAAGGCCGCGGGGCTCCGGGAGTGCGCGTCGTGTGAGATCAACAACAAGGTCCGCCGGTTCTGTTTGCTGGTTGTTTCGTTAATGGCCATGTACACCGCACAAATACCTTGTACCACGTATATATATATATATATATATATATATATATATATATATATATATATATATATATATATACGCGTATAGGTTAATATACAGGGTGGTTCGGAAAAAAATAGACACGCGGAAAAAATAGCAACGGAGATACGGGGTGTGGTTCGGAAATGGACGTACCCTTCGGGGTGGTCGATTTCGGGCCGTGCCCCGAGGCAAAACTACTTGACCCACGAATCGGAACGCCCGAACGTCATCGGATCGAAACGAAGAGAGATTTAAAAAATCGAAAACCCGACAAACGCGCGTCGTCGGAGATACCGTCGAAAATATTGGTAAAAGACGTTGCGGCGGTTCGAAAATCCACGCGATTCCAACTCTGTCCGGACCGTGCGACGCGCATTATGCCACGAACATCGATATCTCGTTTCCCGGCTACCAACGCGTGAAAATTTCGTATGCCGATCGTTCGAAACACGAGCATTTTCGATGCTTCCTCTTAAATAACTATTGGGAATTGAACTAAAAAACGCTCGAAGCGGTTCCGCACCGTCCGTATTTGCATCGTGAAGTTCTTAGCTCGGGCCCCCCCCCCCCCCCCCCCCCCCCCACGTAGAAA
This sequence comes from Oxytorus armatus, assembly GCA_958009045.1. NCBI lineage: Eukaryota > Metazoa > Arthropoda > Insecta > Hymenoptera > Ichneumonidae > Oxytorus > Oxytorus armatus. The sequence goes on from OY253754.1 coordinate 17,548,812, forward strand.
TTGCCAGTATAATTCTACTGGCAAAGCTTTGGGCCAGTATTGGCAGCCAAACTTTGGCAGCCAGTATTGTTTCGGTACTGGCTGACAATCCGGCCAAGCTTTGGGTCGGTATAAAATATCGTCTTGTGCCAGTACCGGTTGTCAATCTGGCCGCACTACGGGCCGGTATAATAACTAGATCTGGGCGAAAATATGCTATAAAATACGGCCAAGCTCTGGCTTCGATACGGCCTCGGTACTGGGCTATAGAAAATGCCAATACCGAGAGTATTTCACTTCAACAGTTGCGTTCTGTAATGTAATTGTAGATTAGGTTATTCCGATCAAACGTCCATTATTATGCAAATAACCAAATTGTTGAATTATAATTTTCCCCGAACTTGAAATTGCACGATTAATACAATATTTTTTAGTGTAATATTTGCTTCGTATAGCCTATATTTTATAAACACCGTTCTATAAACATTTAAGTACGTATTTTATACCTGTATACGTACTTATAGTCTCTTATTAATAAAAACTACTCGGAGTATTTGGTATATATCAAGTGCACTTAATTATCAAACATTTATGCATCAACAACCCAGACAACACGGACATCCAAAGGACGTCCTAAAAACATCCGAGTAACTTACGTCCAGAGTACATCCATTGGACGTACGTGTGCCGCTTGGGAAACATCTGGTAACGTGGTAAAAAGAAATATAAATTACTCCCAGAGAGAAATAAAATTCAAATAGACATTGGATCGGCGTCCACCAGACGCCAAAAGTGTCTAAAAGACGTCGATTCGATATCTATTTAATTTGCCATTTCTCGCCGAGATGTAATTTGCACCGTCGGCAAAATCGTCTGCCAAGATCCGGCCCAATAAAGTAACCAGTATTGGTACGATCGTTGGTGCCAGTAGTAAGCCAGAAGTTTGCCAGAAGTTTGCCAGATCCGGGCCAAAGTTCGGGCCAATTAAATAACCGGTACTGGCCCGACCGTTGGTGCCAGTATAATGGCCGGCCTTTACACTCCTGTACCGAATCCGTACTGGCCCAATACCGGCAGCCAGACCGGCACTACGGCAACCAGTATTGGCCCAACGCTCGACCGTTACAATTTTTCTACGCGGGTAGCGATACGTATAAACGTATACGTACGCGACTCGCGTCGCGCGGAGGTAGCGTCGATGAGAGTCGAAACGAGACGTTGCCGTTACCAATTGTTTGTACCAATTTGCCACGTAATTATCGCGATTAATAATATTTCTCGTCGTGATAAACCATCACGATTGTCGGACCGAGCCACCGCGACTCGGTCGAGTCAAACGAGTTCCGAACGTATCGAATAGCGCGTACGCGTTGCGCGCGTTTAACGTCAAGTCGGTAACGAACGGATATTCGTATCCGTTCGAATCGCATTTGGTAAGACGCGAAGGTTCGATTCTTCCTTTCGCGTGAGATTCCGAGAGCCCGGTAGACTCGGCGTGAAATCTCCCGTATACGTTTGTACGTACGTACCGCGCGCGACGAGATATCCTCTCACCGCTGAGGGTACGCTGTTGGGATAATTGCCGCCGATAACGGCTCGTCATTGGCGCGGTTCGCGCTTTTCGAGCGCTCCTTTTCGGTAGTCTCGTTCTCGATTTCGTACCGACTCGACTGACCGTTTCGACCCGAGAGCCTCGACGATTTGGTTCGTACTCTCCCTTTCCGTCGTTCCACGAACGAAAAATAAGTCGAAAGAGATTATTTTGATTTTTTTCCGCCAACCATCGGGTTCTCCGAACGTTATAAAATCTTTACAGCCTTCCAAAAAACCGCAATTTTTCCCTTGATTTTTTTTTTTTTTTTTTTTTTTTTTTTTTATCGCGCGAATGATGTCACAAAATAGACGTTTCCAGCGACGGTGGTCGAGCCAAAGTCGCGTTCTTTTTTCTTCATTTTCCAGACGCAAAAGCCAATTAAGGGCTCGCACCTGTTTCGCCACCAAACAAAAGGGTGTTTTCGTGAATATTTTTTTCCGTAAAATGGTTTGTCATACAAAGAGTATGTCATTCGAAGTATGTTTTACGGTTTTTTTTTATTGAAAAATATTCGTAAATGTAAGAAGTACAATATATTTCGCGGATCACCGCTGCTCGGAAGCGAATCATCCGAAATAAAAAAACCAAATGAATTTGGTTTTTTTACCATCTGATCTTTGATCGAAGAATTCGAAAAAATAATAATTTCTGAAAAAATGCTCACCGATCGAAAGTGATCGTGAAAATTTCGGTGAAAAAGAAAACATTGCATTTTCCTTGATATAAAAAAAAGTATGCGTGAAAAAAAATCCTTCCGTCAAGGACTGCCCTTTGATATACGAGAAATGTATGAAAAATTTCAAGTAGATCGGTCCCGTCGTTTTTTGAGAGGTATCGTGGTCACCGATTCGGAACAAGTCGTTACGGGAAAAACGCGTTTAAAGTTTTGGGTCGAATCGAGCGGCTCGCGGAACCTAATCGTAAAGAGGTGTCCGTAATTCCCTCAATTTAGAACGGATCGACCTGAAATTATCGATTTTTTCAAAAATTTCAATCGGACGCAAGCCGTTAAATACAATTAGATTTTGACCGTTCGATTCCGCGCGCGTGAATCGGATCGGAACCACCGGTTGGTTCGCGCTCCGCGACACCTCGCACGGGACGGGATATAAATATACATTCGCGTTGAAAAACAATAAATTTCTCGACGCACAAACGTACCGTGCACCGTACGTTCTTTTTGTAAAACGATTCCACATCGGGACGAGCCAATCGATCGATCATTTTTCACCCCTCGTATCCTTCTCTTTACGTTTAATTCATTCTTCGGAGAAGGTCGATACGAGTTTCGACGCGCCATCGCGAACTCGATTAATTTCGTCAATGGTCCTCTCGAGAGCGTCATCTCGAGATATAATATAGAACGAGTCGCGCGCAGCGTACGGAAAAGAGTCTCGAGATGAGCGAAGCGGTCGGTTACATCTCCGTAGCCGGGACGGGGGGGTACAATTAAGAAAACTCGAAAGTTTCCGAGTCTCGTACACATCCGGGGCGTCTCTTCTCCGTCTCCCTCTAAATTCTCCGCACCCACTTGAATTCGTTCACCGACCCACTCCTCTCTCGAACTTCTTTTTTCCGTCTTCCGTTCGTCTCTCTCTCTCTCTCTCTCTCTCGCGTTATACTCGGGCATGGCAAAGGTATCCACGTATCTCCCCGTTCCTCTCGTAATCCTCTTCGGCCACCGTGTTGCGTCGCGCTTCTCTTTCCTTGTACGTTCGAGCCTCGGCCAAGGCTCCCTCGCTCTCAATGCCCATGGGCCACGGAAAACTCTCGCCCAAGTCGGATACTCTCCGTAGAGCGGAATATATAACTCTTTCGCGCTCTCTATTTCTCTCTCCTCCTCGTTTTACCGAGAAACGAATGGCACAAAAAAAGGACCGGTGAATCTAAAAATAATTAAAAAACCATGAAATTGTAATTTTTAAATTTGTGACGTTTTTAATCGAGCGCGCGGTGTCGATGCGTCTCGGTTTATCTTACCGTTCGCGTATCATCCATCCGTATACCGTTGGCGGCGAGGTGGAGTAAAAAAAAAGACCTTTTTCTTCACGGGACAACGAACGGTTACGTCGCGCCGTTCTCCAAATGGTCCTCGTTATCGGACCGGTCGTCCGTATCGAGGCGCGTTACGTACACCGTATCGGTGTGTGCCGCGGATTTTCCATTTCCATTTGATACAGCGGGGAAAAAGAGGAAATTAACGAACGAGTTTTTTTCGCTCCAAAGTTTAAGCGACCCCGAACACCGGGCGGCGAGACGGTGGGAGGTCGTTGCATCGATCGTCGGCTCACGATTATTACCCCTCGGGGTGCTTTCCTCTCGTTTCATCCCGTTCGATATCACGCGCTTTGCAAAAATTCCGGTAACGCTCTTTTTTTTTCTTACGAATAACCAAAAATACGTAAAAAATAATATGAACCGCGACGGCACTTACGATCGACGGTTTTTGGGATGGTAATTTAATAGAATCTTCCCGCATTCGATAAATACCGTGCGATTTTAATTCTCTCTTCGTTTTATTAACGTTGAAAATATCGTATGAAAAAGAAAAAAGAAAAAAAATGCGAAAACTCGTTATTACCACGATACCGTTATTCGGCGTTTACGACTATCCGATTGTCCGGTTGAAAAAAGAAAATATGAACTTTCAATTATTGACGAGTTCCGATGCAAACGTTTATATGAAAGACTAGCGTTAGAAGGGGTAAAAATTACCGTCGCAGCCGCGGTACAATTTCGTTTCGGAAAATTTCAAATTTTTTTTTCCCCACGATGATCAAACGCAACGTTCGATCATCTTATTTCGGGGCGCGACCGATCGATGCGGTAAACAATAGAGAAACGCGTATCCCGCTGTTGAATAAAATATTTATCTTCTCGGAAAGCTTGACGGAGCCGACGCGGACCGAAACTCTCCCCGACTCTACGAATACGCGACGATATCGAACCGGTCATTTCCGGGGCTAAAACCGTTGCTTCAGCCGGAATAATAGATACTCTCGAATATCTAATTTTATCTTTAACGAAAAGACTCTGAACGAATATCTTCGGAACTTTTATCGTCAAATTAAAAACTAGCGCAACGACGAAGCAATCGCTACCCCCGTCGCGATCGAGTAGCCCCAGCCTGCTCCGCTAATTACTCAAGCTTTTTTAGAGTTACGATTCGTTCGCTCGGGGGTTTTTAAATGTTTTTTTTATCGCTTCAACGGGAATAGTTACGTGGCAATTATATACATGTCCGAGAAAAAATATGAAACTTTACGGTATAGCCGCCGTAGCTCCGGCGGTGAAAGTGTACATCCCGCGGAACGTTGTCGTTTATATCGAGACGCCGTATACGCGTATTTGAAAATTCGTGAAAAATGCGTACGCGGAAGAAAAGAATGACGCCGATGTATCTCGCGTCGAGGTAAACGCGACGAGACTCGTTCGATACGTGCGTACGAGGGGATCGGTGCGCCGACAACGGTTTCCTCGCTCGCGCGAGTTTCAGAGAAAAAGCACTCTCGTACGCGAACGTTGCCTCTCGCCGCGGCGAACTATTAGCCCTATGTATCGCTCGTGTACTCGATTTTTTTCCGACCCCTCTATCGTTACTCATCCTCGTTATGTTTACGGAGCATATATCGGTATGCAACATTTTAATGATGCTGAAGTTTGCATCTTTGGAACGCAACGAAATCAAGTTTAAAAAAAAAAATCAATTTTGAGTATTGCTCGAGGTTCTCACGAACATTTGGGACCCTAACGGCGGGTCCGAAAAAAATTTGAACGATTTTCTATGTCCGGAAAGCACCCTTATGGGGGGGGGGGGGGGGGGGGGGGGAACTGAAAAAATCGTACTTCGGACTGTAATAAGATAATAAGATTTTTTTATGATCGTTAAACGTTTTTCGTCGCTACAGGAGACCCCTAAAAAAATGAGAACGATTTTCTATGTCCGGAAAGCACCCTTATGGCGGGGTGGGGGGGTGAAAACTGAAAAAATCTCAGAATCCGTGCTATAATGCGGAAGAATTTTTATGTATGCGGAAACAATATGCAAGTTTCAATGTAGTTAGAGAAATGTTGAAAATACTGTAAGCCCAAAATTGCTTTTTTTATCGATTTTTTCTAAATTCGGTTCCAATTATACTCCTATGGTACACAATTCACATAGAAGTTTTGACCCGACAGCTTAGAAATTGCTGGAGCTAAAGGCTCAACAACCACGTATTTCTATTTGTCGGAAAATTCAAGATACGTTAAATTCAGAACGCCTTGATCGATATTCTTTATGTTCAACAGCATTTAACGACCGTCAAGTCTATTTGTGTATACAAATTTTGACTGATGGCTTGAAAATCGCACGAGTTTGGCTCTTAACAGACGTATTTGAAAATTTTCTAAATCGTGTAAAATCGGAATGAGTAGTGGAAACTTGACAGCGTCACTTGCGTGTGAAATTTCGATCTATCCGGTCATGATACGCACACACGCGCACACGAAAAAAAAATGAAACTTTCATTTCTCCATCATTGGTCAAGGCTTACATTCACCAGTTTGTGTCGCAAAATTTTTCTCAACTTTTTTAAACAGATCGCACGGGGCGCTCTTTTTTCTAACATCGATATTTTGTCCCTTCATCTGGATCAAAATCGTCAACGCGATCGTCACCATTTTTTTTGAGTTTGCCAATATTAAATTGTAGTCCAGCACGAAAAAATTGACGTACTTGTTTTCTCGCACACACACTTTTCTCACACTTTTCTCACACTTTTCTTGAAACACAACAAAAACATTTAATAACATGTTAAATATCATTTTACAGTTTTTAGTTAGATTTACATAAAGAAATATCTTCAAGAAAAAAGTAAGTTTTCTCTATCAGTACGGTCGCTTAGATTTTTGTTCAAGAAAATGTCAAAAATTATAGACTGAGATTCAAACGGTCAATCGCATTCTATTCAAATTTTCAAATATATATATATATATATATATATATATATATATATATATATATATATATATAGAGAGAGAGAGAGAGAGAGAGAGAGAGAGAGAGAGAGAGAGAGAGAGAGAGAGAGAGAGAGAGAGAGAGAGAGAGAGAGAGAGAGAGAGAGAGAGAACCCAAGATAGAAGTATCTTCCTGCTCGCCGTCGGGTCTACCATATATATATTAGTCCAATCAATAGGGAATATTCTGGCGCATTAAAAATAAACGACAATTTTTTTTTTAATTAGGTTCAGTATCACGTACTGAATGTAATTGAACAAAATGGTTACAAATTAAGGGAGCGGAAGTGCCGCCATTTTGAGGAAAACCGTATTGGCCAATATCCCGTTATCGTGCACTTCAGGGCAAAAATGGTAATAATCTTTCTTCTAGATAATTGAATTTCCTATCTTTTTTTCTAAATAATTTTTTTGTATCACTTACCGTTTACGACTTATACGACTGTTAAAATTTATTTATTCACTTTTTGACCTGTATCTCTCCTAATAATTGTTTAAACAATAAAATGCTAATAACTTATAATTTAAATCCATACATTTCGCACAACTTTTATTTAAAAATTTTTTGTCTAAAGTTAATATTCTCAAAGTTATAACGCGTTCAATGTTGCGCTACTGGGTGCAAGGTTAATAAAAACGAGGTATGCATAGTACAATGATGAAAATTCAATACATGTGTAAAAAAATATTAATGATGTTGACATAATTAACAATAAATACCTTCTTACCTGCAAAAAACAGAGACTTCCCGTTGACATTTTTTAAATATTTGTATAATATTTTTAACAATTCAATAATACTTCATAACTCGAAATGCCCCACGATTATTATCAAATTATCAATTATATACTGTTGGCATAATGAACAAAAGAATATGAAAACGGGAAATTTATTCAAAAAGGCATGGAAAGGCCGATAAGTCCGGAACGAACGGTACTCCGCAGCATTTTCGGTTGGAGGCAGAGTTGCTAGATTTATTTTATTTCTTGTCGATAAGCGTACTTGCGATATCGCAAGAAGTTTAGTGTCGTTTCGTTCGGGTTGCCACCATAGAGTGCAATGAAGATTTTCTTGCCAGCTTGCTCAACTTCCACAGGTTGTTTTTTGTTCTCAGTGAACATCTTCATAATATTGGTAAAATTTTTTTGCTACACGAGCGTTGTTAACATTTTCGATTTCCCAATATTGTACGGTACTGACGTTGTATCACAACCACTAAAGGCACGAAGTACTAGCAAGTTTAAAATGTCTTTCATTGAGCTGTACTTTTTTGCAAGCGAAGAAGACGTGTAGTACAGATCTGAGCCCGTTCTCTTCCAGGCTTCCGGAAAAAAACATTGGTATATTTATTTCGCTTTTTGAATAAATTTCCCGTTTTCCTATTCTTTTGTTCATTATGCCATCAGCATATAATTGATAATTTGATAATAATCGTGGGGCAATTCGAGTTATGAAGTATTATTGAATTGTTAAAAATATTATACAAATATTTAAAAATGTCAACGGGAAGTCGTTGTTTTTTACAGGTAAGAAGGTATTTATTGTTAATTACGTCAATATCATAAATATTTTTTTACATATGTATTGAATTTTCATCATTGTACTATGCATACCTCGTTTTTATTAACCTTGCACCCAGTAGCGAAACATTAAACGCGTTATAACTTTGAGAATATTAACTTTAGACAAAAAAGTTTTTAATAAAAGTTGTGGGAAATTTACGGATTTAAAAGATAAGTTATTAGCATTTTGTTGCTCAAACAATTATTAGGAGAGATACAGGTCAAAAAGTGAATAAATAAATTTTAACAGTCGTATAAGTCGTAAACGTTAAGCGATACAAAAAAAATTATTTCGAAAAAAAGATGGGAAATTCAATTATCTACAAGAAAGGTTATTACCATTTTTGGCCTAAAGTGCACGGTAACGGAGATATTGGCCAATACGGTTTTCCTCAAAATGGCGGCACTTCCGCTCCCTTAATTTGTATCCGATTTGTTTATTTACCCCGAGTACGTGATACTGAACCTTATTAAAAAAAAAAAAAAGTTGCGTGTGCGGCACCCCGTGCACATGATCGTATTTTCTATATAATTGTATTTTAGTGAGAAACTTTGTTGAAAAGAGCAATTTTAAATGCCATATTAAATTCAAGTCGAATCGAGTGCCAACGCTCAGAGCGTCTGAGCGTCCAACTCGAACCCACCTATAATGTAGTACTAGGGCCCGGATCAACGGCGTGAATGCTCACCGACGCACATAACTCTGTGCGTGTGCGTGCGACGCCAAGCGCGCTTACACATACAATTACGTGTGTCGGTATGCATTCGTGCTAGGAAGTCGCATTTCTATCCATATATAACTTAAAAATTTGAACAGCCTCGCGACATAAATATTAATTGATATATATATATATTACTTACGAATATCACAGCGATGAGTAAAATTCTTTTCTCGTTCAGCAATAACGGCTCTCTCACCGACTGATGCGTTATAGTATGGACTATAGGATCAAACACGTGGCGTAAATCAACTCTCTATAATTTTTTCACGCAGTATAAGTTTAGGAATATCATTATTAATAAAAATTTGATAGTTTAAATATACTTACATAATAACTCTTCACGGATATAATCAAACAATCACAGTACACTAAGATCAAAGTATCACAGTAAGATCAAAGATTCAATAGATTATTGACTCTCGCCCAATGCAATTCTCAAAATTTTAAAACCTTATATAAAAAAGAAATGCGAGATAAATATATCGAATTATGAAGCGCGTTTATCGTCAATCTGATTGGTTTTCGTAAAGCGCGCGTAATTCAAACACGATTTCGTTCACCATGAAACAACATCTATAGTATATAAAGATTCAATAAGATCAAAGATTCAATAGATTATTGACTCTCGCTGTACTATTATGTACTATTTAACGAAATGAGAACCGATCGAGACGAAATAATCTTAGCGACTGCGGTATGGTGACAAAATCCGTTGTGCCGTTTGGGAAAAAGTATCCATAAGAATTTGCAGTTGATTCTCAATCTAAAGGACAAGTTCGAAATATGAAACATCGAAGCGCGAGCGAAGCGAACGCGTTGTTGCTAGTTAATTATAAAGCACACGCGTAATACCTCAGTTGTACATATACAGCGTCCGACTGACGCATGCATCTATAACGCGCGCATGCGCGAGCCTATCTTATTCTATCGCTTTGTATCGTGTATACGTCGCTCCCGTTTGCTCTACTCCCGTAGCATCGGAATACTTAGCCGTCTTTTGCCCAATTCCCGCGGCATCGGAATACATAGCTCTCTTTTGCCCCGCTCTCGTGGCATAAGAATACATAGCTCTCTTTCGCCCGACTACCGTGGCTACACAATGTATAGCTCTCTTTTGCCCCACTCCCGTAGTCTCGGAATATATAGTTGTCTTTCTCCTTCTTTCTACATAATATCTTTCCTCTCTCTCTCTCGTGTAACGAAATGTGCCTAAACGTGACGCGTCCTTGAAATTTCACTCGCCGCCCAAGAAGTTTCACTTCAAAAAATTGTCGTTTATTTTTAGTGAATTGTGGACCAGAGTAACGGGCTCCCTATTGACTGTACTATATTTATATATAGCACAGTCCGTGCCTCACGGTAAACCTTCTCGGGGACTTTGAACTTAAAACGACGTTACGATTTCGCTGTTACACACACACACACACACACACACACACACAAGCCGGAGTCGGGCCTGTCGTGCACCAACGCGTAGCGCCCGGCAATCCCAGCGATGTAGTGGTATTCGACCGAGTCGACCGTGTGCCAGCAAACTGCACGACAGTCATGTGCGAGCACCATCGGGCAACGCCGCATGGGCAACGTACGAAGCACCGCACAAAGAGGAGACGTCGAGAATAGGACGAAACTGTGAGATATATAAATATAATGTACCACTCGATGGCAAGCAGCAAGATACGCTGAAGAATATTATATCGTGGGCTCTTTTTTGGTCTCTCGCTATTTCGACCGGTCGAGTTTTTGGTGTTTCGCTATTCGACCCACCCTCAAAAAACATCAAAATATAATTATACTTTTTTCTATTCTTTACAAACAAAAAAATTGTGTGAAAAATAATATTTTTTTGTTTTATTGATGTTCAGAAGCGTTACATATTTTGCGAATAATAAAAATCGTGAATAACAGTAATTACACGATAAACGATAGAAAAACGTCTTTCGTTTTAATTATCTCGTTGTTTTTATAGGGGTCTCCTGTAGCGACGCAAAACGTTTAACGATCATAAAAAATCTTACTATCTTACTTCAGTCCGAAGTACGATTTTTTCAGTTTTTCACCCCCTCCCGATAAAGGTGCTTTCCGGACATGGAAAATCGTTGAAATTTTTTTAGAGGTCGCCGTTAGGGGCCCGGGTCCCAAATGTTCGCGAAAACCTCGAGCAATACTCAAAATTAAAAAAAAAAAAAAAAAAAAAAAAAAAAAAAAAAAAAAAAAAAAAACTTGATTTCGTTACGTTCCAACGCAAACTTCAGCATCATACATTTTAAGAAACGCCCGTACCGAATTTTTTAATCTAATATATTATCATATACTTCGATAGTGGTCAATCGATGCGTAAACGTTCGATGGCCGACATATTACGCGAACAAGTGTCCCTCCAAATTCAACGGCCGACTCTATATTTCACGGTAGAGACCATTTGTGTAGAAAATTGTAGCCCGATAGTCGGAATAATTGCGCGAATTATGCTCTCCACGCGCTCTTTCGAAAATGTTGAAAATCTTATAAGATCGAAAATAGTTTGTCGATCGAACGAACGCCAATGTTCAGGCCGAAAGCTCGGACCAATCCCAAGAGTTACAGCGGTTTCGATTTATTCTAATTGTGATTTTTCGATTTTTTCCAATGTCTTTGACGCACCGACGTTGATGAAAAGATGATGTACATTTTTTCACGAGAGGAAAGCTTCCTCGACGAGTAAGAGGAAAAGTTGTCGTTCGTCGAAGGCAATTGTGGCCGACGCGGGGATATTTTTGACCCCCTCGAGAACTCTGATCTTTCGCGAACACGGGGTTTCGTTTAAAGTAGCCCGTATCGGAAAATTGATTTTTTCTATTTGTAACGGGGGGAATAATATATTGATACGTTAGTGGTAAATTTTGTAGAGCGGGATCGAGGTAATACAAAGGTTTTATTTTTCATTCAATTTCGTTGGTTCGATAGTTTATCGACCGAGTGGAATCGCGGAAATTTGAAAAAAAAAATCGCCGTAGTACGCGAATTTGAGAATCGTTCGTTTCGAAAATCGTTAATCGTGAATGCATTTAACGCGCGATCCTTTTATTTTACATACATTTTTTCGTTTTTCGTCCCGTAAAAAGTGCATGGATTCGCGTACGCGTTTTCGGCGTGCACAGTTGTCGCACAAATCCTTCGACAATAATTCAAAGTTCCGTGATATTTCGCAAACGTACTCGGTGGAAGAATATGGGAAGAATGAAAGCGGGATGGACGGCGAAAGAGAGGTCAATTCGGTGTCTACGCGTACGTAGATTTAATTTAAAGAGCCACCGAGCACCCTCCGCTCGAAAGAGTGCGAGTAGACCGCGAACGCATCCGTACAAAGTAATGACAATGATAATAACTCGCGCGACGATCGAGGGCCTCGATGATTTTTTGCCGTAGTTGGCTAATATTCCTGAACCTCCATAGACTCTCGGACCCGTATACGACGGGACGTTTTTTTCAATATACGGTCGTCCCGTGCCGAACATTCCGCGCGAGTTTCGTCGCGTCTTTTGACCCATAGTCAAAATAAATACTCGGCATCCCCTCGATGCATCGTCATTTTTTGTCCCAACCGCGTTTATAACCTCCCTCGAAAGCCGGACAACACCGAATATCTACGAATATCGACGAATATCGACGAATATCGACGAATTTCGACGAATATCGACGAATATCGACGAATATCGACGGACACGGACGAATATCGCATCGCGACAAAATAATTGTTAGCCAGAATATCAGGGCGGTCGATTCGACGAGGAGATGGTTGATTTTTAGCGAGACGGGTTCTTCGTACCGTTCGTTAGTATCGACATTGGTTGTTATCGAGTGTCAATTTCTAAATTCTTTTCAATTACGTTGAAAACGCGAAGATTATTAGTAAATTATAAAAAGATTATCAATAAAATTCTCCTCCCTTTCCAGCGCGCGGATATCCGAGGAGATATCTTTCGTCGCGTCACCGTCCAAAGTCGCAAATTTCTAGATCCAACTTCTCTCTTCCCTTTACAAAGCTTTGCCCGTTCTTGCCCGCATCGTCGTTCGTTCGAGCGTAGCGTTCTCGTTGTCGCTCTCCGCCTCGATCGTTCGAGGGTTCTCGGTGCGATTTTCCAAGGGTCAATTCGAATCGCCGGTGTGGATCGCGAGCTCGCACGGTCATTTCGCGATCGTTCGGTCCACGGGATGTACGCATCTCGTACGCGTGCCGTTACCAATTCAAGAGGAATTTCTTCCGTCGTTTCGCGCTCCGTTTGTCTCTTTCCGTTCAACGGGACGCGTTCTCCCAATGGCAATAAAACAAACATAAATTACGGTTGGACGGTCCTGTGGCAAAACGAGAAAGCGCTAATATCGTACGGAATATCGTACGCCATGTCGTACGGTATATATACGGGGTGGGGCATTTGACGCGAGTATAATTTCTTGCACCGGCTGTACGCGAACGAAAAGTGGGAGAAGAACGTGCCATCGACGAGCGCGGTAACGAGCCTCTCGTCGCTACAATATCGGTGACAACGAGAGACTCTTCTGAAAATGATAAAAAACAAAATGAACGTCTCGTTTGAGCGAGCTCTCGTAATATTTCTTTTCGATTCAACGGAGACTCGTCGCCCTTGAAAAATGTTTCCCGTATCGCGTCCCACGTTCGTTTAACGCGAGAGATAGCCGCGCATATATATCTCATTGATTTCATTGCAAACAGGAGAATTTTCGAGTCGGAATTGTACCGTTGTTCCGAGTCTATTGCGGGTAGTCGAAATTCTCAACCAAGCTGAGACGGGGGCTATATCGGCGCGATTATTTCGGATCTGCGGCAATAAAATAATATATTAATATGAAATAAGACGGTTGGGCTCGCGCTCCGAGCGTCCGTTATCGAGCGAGTTACGACGGCCATTATTCCCATCCGCGATAGCCTCGGCCGCGTATCAAACCCGTTTAAAACAGGTGTCCGGATGACAAAATGTTGCCGTTAATTTCGAGCTCGGAAGTACGCGTCGGAGGTTCGGGAGCGACGTTGCGCGTACACCGGTATATCGGCTCTTGGATCGATTCGAAGGCCGGAGAATCGTGCCGTCCGAAATCCGATCGAGCGTTTTTAAATATTTCGTCGAGCATCTCCGCGCGGCTGGTGCACGCCAAAAAGCGTCGAACCTATCGAGGATTACGGGGGAAAAAGGTTGCAACGGTGAAGAGCACGCAAAGTAACCTCGCGGTATTGTAGGAAAGGAACGCGCCAACGCTCTTCCCGCGTCGTTTATCGGCCAGAGGTGGCTCCGGTCGGGGACTCTCCGCGTACTCGCACCGTTCGCGGAACCCACCGTCGAGGAAACGCGGGTACAGGAATAGAAATCTACGACGCGAGTCTCGACTTGGTTTTGTGACAAATATAATCGATATACCTTCTTATCTCTCGAATATCTCTCTCCGTATTATATAAATATATCGCCGTGTACGAAAACTGGCGAGCGGACTGGGTGAGGTGGTCGCGCGAAACTCCCCGAGCTGCTTACGTATATATCACGTAAATATATAGACGTATAAAAAGTCGAATACCCGTCCGACTTTTTCATATTTACGATTTCGATCGTAGGATCATCCGAATTTTCACTATTTCGACCCCGAGCCACCCGGACGAACAAACGTACCCAATGATATTCGGACAAATAATGGTACACCGTTCGTACGAATATTATGAAAATATATAACGCATCGGATCCGACCGAAAAAACGTCTATTAATTGTTGGAAAAATCTATCTACCATTTTATATCTACTATCTTATTCTCATTTTAAAAGTTGTTTCAACTTTTCCACGTACATATATTTTGAATTATTCTTCGGTTTATGAATATTTTGCGGGAGAGAGAGAGAGAGAGAGAGAGAGAGAGAGAGAGAGAGGGAGGGAGCGAGTGGGTGAGGGGGAAACCTCGCGTTCGATTCGATCGCATGCCGCGGCTATATTAATCATCGGTAGCCCGACGTTCCCTCGTCCCTTCGTTCGCGTTATTTACCTCCCCGCCGACGGCCGTACACCCCTTGGCCGCCGTCGTCATTGCCGCCGTTCCGTACACATTAGCGAGACCACCGGCGGTACTCGTATCGCCGACGCGAGTCCGAACCCTCCTTCTCTTCGTACTTGGCGACGATGGCTACGACGACGAGTGTATCGGAGAGTCCCGTCCTTTACGAGATGCCCTTTCGTCCCGTGTAACCCGTAACCGTATAACCGTATAACCGTATAACCGTATAACCGTATAACCGTATAACCGTATAACCGTATAACCGTATAACCGTATAACCGTACAACCGTGTAACCGTTTCTTCCGTGACGTTAACTCGGAGCGGAGGCTCGGGTGCTCCCGTCGACGTGGTCATTTCTCGACAATTATATATACACGTTACACGTACGCAAACGCCACCGGGACGCTCGGGTTCAACGAACGGACGCGGCACCGAGGGTCGTCCCTCCCATTTCCGCGAGCCGCGAGGACGCGCCTCTTGGAATTTTCATAAAAAATACTTTGCGAATTAATTAGAAAATGCCTGCGCTCGTGGCCCGGACGCGAGATGTCCGCCGCGGAAGATCCGTGCTTGGGACGCGAGCCATCGTTGTCCGGATCCACCGCCGGTCGAGGCGAGCGAGGAACCAAATTCACGAAATATATACGTGCAAGTCGATGTAACAAAGGGGGCCCCCCGTCCCTCGCGCGGGATATACGGCCCGCCGAAACGTTCCTCGTTCGCCGCGTCGCTCCGATCGATCTTGGCTGGTCCATCGGAGTCGATAACGTATCCCGCCTTTACGCTCCGTACAGTCGTGATTGTTACGCGCATTCCCACAAAGTCGAGGCGATGCTACGTTGAAAATTTCAAATGAAACATTTTTTTTTTTTCATTCGATCGTCCGGCGCTCGAGTTTGATCGAACAAACGAAAAATATTCTCTCGTGTACCTTCCGTTCCACTTACAATTGGAACACCTCGTTAACGTCCCTTACGTTACCGATGAGACTCGCGTTTTAGACTCGCGTTTTAGACTCGCGTTTTAGACTCGCGTTTTAGACTCGCGTTTTAGACTCGCGAGATTATTATTAATTAAGTTATCCGTGACTCATCGATGTACGAATTTCGTCGAGTTAATTTTGCCTCGTCTCGAACGATCCGTTCGGTCGGCGAGCGATACATTTTTGTGCGAGAGGTCATTGCGGAACCGAGCCTAGGAAAATTAATAATATCGTAGCTTTTATTCGCCAAATAAAAAATATATAGTACGTTATTATTACCGTGGTCGTACCTACGGTCCTTTTTGTGTCACGACGAAGAGGCGAGCGCGATCGAAAATCTCTTTCGAATTTAGCGTCGCTCCTACTCGCATCGAAAATTGTATTCCCCGAGATGGTGGTCCAAATTTAACACCCGTATCCGCCGCTGTGACGCGCGTCGAGCAACTACTCAACGGGCCTGTTAGCAACGTTCGCGCGGACCCGCTCAAAGTTCACTCGCAAACCTCTCGCGGGTTTTTACGGGACCCGCGCGTACTCGCGTACAGTCCCGTTCGCTCGCGGATACTCGCAGACACGAAAAATAGTTAATAACTAACGAGAAGAAGATACCAACAACGATACGGGTTGTTGTCCGATTCGGGGTGAGGCGGATAACTAAAACGTACGCAAATATGCGTATGTTACGATACCAAAGAGATTCGAGAGTGCGCGCTCGTAACGGCGCCAATCCCGGACGAGATAATCTCATCGTTTCGACAACCGGTTCTCGAAATTGCGCGCCAACTCGGATGTTTTCGCTGCGAGAATCGCGCGTACAAATAACCCCGATACAAAATTCGAAGAGTCGAGCGCGGCCGTTGGTCGAAAAAGCTCGAACCGGGACAGCGGGCACCGAACGTTCCGCGACGCGCGACGGTCGGGACTGGACGTACGCGACTGGACGTACGCGACTGGACGTACGCGACTGGACGTACGCGACGCGGGGAGAGAGAGGGGCGATAAAACTTTCCTCTCTACTCGAGTTATCTACCGCGACCAAAATTCCAACGACTCGATCCACCGAACGGACGACGGAACAACGAGCAACGCGCGCACTCGAGATGAGACCTCGGAAACCCGTCTCCGCGCGAACGGATCGTTATTCGTAAGGGCGCCAGTTAAAACGCGGAAAAATCCGACAAAACGCGACTCCGAACGGAGAGAGAGAAAGATTTCGGTAGCGGGATAAATCGTCGATGTACGTACTTCGGATCCCGGTGTATAACACGGAGCGCGAATAAATATCCGCTCAACGCTTTTTTTTTTATCACTCTGTAATGACTCTCGTCTCTGTCTTTCTCGTCCACGTATCGCGTTACGAGTCTCCCCAAATTCCGTTATATACGGACGAAATGATAACCGGAGCGCGTCCAATTATTCAACAAGATACTATACCGTATCTCGATACTGACCCCCGAGCGGAAATTTGGTCCGGCATAAATCCGGCCCATGTCAGGCTGCCCTATCAGCCTGGCCCGGCCCTGATCAGGATCCGTATCAGGCCGACATCCGGCATGTAACGGAGTTGCGGATCTAGGCCTGATCCGGCCATAATCCGGCCGTGATCCGGCACCGATCTGGCCTCGATCTAGCACTGAATTCCAATTTTCAAATTTCAAATGAATAAAATCTATTTATCTTCTGAGAATTGGGTTTTTGGCCATCGTATGTTGTTAATAATATTTAATAATATTTAACAAAAAAAAAAAAAAACGGCCTCCATCGGGGTTCGAACCTGCAACCTCTCTCACTAGACTCCATTCTCAAATTGGACCAAAAAATATTGAAAAAAAATGTTACTTTACTAACAGTCATTTTTTAAACGTTTTTTGTTGTTTAAACGATAATTGCGGTCGTTTAAAATTAATTTTCCAATCGGGAGTTGTGCTATTTTAACCTACCTATCTGTCTACCTACCGACCTAACGAACTAACGCTGTAACCACCACTCTACCGAGCACTTGTGAATTACTTCTAGGAATATCTTATATGTAGTCCAACCACCAGAAATGAAGATGGTGAATTATATTTAAAATTGTCTTCGTAGTAGATTTAATTTTAAGGTAGTGTAGGTTCTCGATTGAAAAATTGATGTAGTAATGATAATAATGATAATAATAAATAATAATAAATAATAATAATATAAATACTATATTATAATTTCTTTTTATTATTAGTATTTCCAGCGTATATTTTTGTCGGTTGTTTGAAAAACTCAGAAAAAGTGCTTCCCGTTCGGTAGTGAGTAGACAAGCCAGGTCCTCATATATGCAATGTAAGGCTAGCCTGATAATTCACGCAGTATCAGAATATGATTCGGCCCTGATGTGGGGGTGATCCGGTTAACCTGATGAGGATTTGCCACGGATGCCGTAGCCGCCCCTGATCCGGCCCTGATATATGTAATGTAAGGCTAGCCTGATAATCCACGCCGTATCAGAGTATGATCCGCCCCCTGATCTGGGCGTGATCCGGTTAGCCTGATCAGGATTTTCCACGGATGCCGTAGCCGCACCTGATCCGGCCCTGATATATGTAATGTAAGGCTAGCCTGATAACCCACACCGTATCAGAACATGATCCACCCCTGATCTGGGCGTGATCCGGTTAGCCTGATCAGGCTAACCTTATCGATTCCTGAACGGGGCCTGATCCTATATCAGGCCAGCCGGAACAAATTTCTGCTCGGGCCGTCGATCAATGATACTTTTCTTATTGGATGTTGCGGGGTGTAACACGGCGGCGACCGCGTACAATTTTAAGGCGATCGCGTCCTACAGGCCGATTCCTCGTCGAATCCGCACTTTTTCACGTTTATTTTTCTTGAGAAATACTTGAAAAAAAATAATAATAAGGACTATCAACAAACGTAGGTTATTGTTTTACGTAAATTGGTCGGAACGGTAATGATATCGCTGCCTCGGACGTTTCTGAATTCGAATCCGGAATGAGATTTCCGAAATAAAAAAATTGTCAATTTAAAATATATACATTGGTTGAATTCGACCGGAGTGGATCGATTTCCGATAGTTTTTGAGGTCGCTCAATTCGAATCTGGAATTACATTTCGAAAATTCGAAAAATAGTTTGATCCTTTCGCGTTTCGGATCGGATTTGACGCGATTAAAAAATTCAAAACGACTCGTCCGTAACGGCGATGCAAAATTACGGAAATGATTTGTGCCAAACTATCGTTGAACCAGAAAAATTCTGTTCCCGGAGTTGAACTCGAAATCCGTGATTCGAAAGAACGCGTACGGTACCCGACTCTCGTTCAAATCGAACTATCGTTGGAATTTTCATCCGCCATATCGGACGTACCGTTTTCAATTTTTTAAATGTACAATAATTCCAGATTCGAATTCGACAATCTCACGACCCCCTCCCGGGATATCCACGTTCGTTGGAACCAAAATGTTTTTCCAATTTTCATCCGTCATTAAAAAATTTCGAACGTCCGATTTCACCCGGCCCAATCGAATCAAAATAGTATTTCCCCCCCTTACGCGCGTCACTCGCGATCGTGGAGTCGATCAACGATTGGAGCCGCATAATTTATAAATGAAACTGAATGTTCGTTTTGGACTCGGACTACATTTCGGACTAGAAAAAATAACACAAAAAAAAAACGATTAACCAAACTCCGGTTGGTGAGGCTGCGCGTGGGTAATATTGCCCCCGTACGTACCTATATGACGTATACGCACGGCCGATTCCACGGAAGAAAACCACGGTCTCACCTCCTCGGATCGAAACTTTTTTCGACATGTTGGTACGCGTTACGAAGGGTACCGGGATTTTTCGTCGGGCCATCGATTCTTTGGCGGTGTCGAATAATCGTTTTATCGGTTTCCGTCTATGAATTTATAACGTATCGGCGAGTCGAAATGTGACAAAAATACACCAACGTAATTCGTCCCGCTCTCATCCGCGTATATCGATCGGACACTCGCACCGATGCTCGCATCGTCGATTCGGTCTCTCTCCCTCCCGACCAAACCGCGGTGGGCAAAATGTCACCCACTTTTCTTCTCCAAAAGGCGAGAATAAAACTAATTTATCGCGTTATCGAACGGTGTCGTCGCGAGTCGTATACGCCCAAAGTTGGCAGTGGAATTACGTGGCGGAACAGGTGTATTCTTAACGATCACGATTCTCACGCGCCAAAGGACATTCGATCGGGTAATTCCCGTCTCTCGTTGTACACATCGAAGCTCACCGCGCGTACCGACCATTAGCGACAACATTTTTTTTCCCCAAACAAGAGAAAGACGTAGACAGAGAGAGAGAGAGAGAGAGAGAGAGAGAGATAGATGGGGAGGGGACGATATCATTTAATCTTGTTAATCACAGAGGGGAAGCTTTGCGCGACGATGACGGAAATAAATTCCAATATATTTGTGCCGGAGTTGTGTTTAAAAATGGAGTTGTGTTAATAAATGTTTAAAAATTTGAAAATGTATGTCCGTAGTTTTTGGGGGATAGAGTGACTCCCATTGTTATCCCATATGGGTAATTAGATTATTCCGATCGCTCCAATTTTAAGAGATTCGTGTTTTTTTTTTGCCGCTCACGACGAGACTCATCCGGAGCCGTTGTTTCACCGAGAAAACGTTGGTGGTTGCGCAACGGAAATGTACGATTTTTTTCCTTACAGGGGACGCTCGTTCGCTCGATCTTCTCCGAGTCGCACGCTCTCGACGCGCAACTTGCGTTCGGAGTTTCGACACGCGCGAGCGTTACCGCGGAGGATAAATATATGAATAGCGAGCGTGATGAAAGACGACCGGACTATGATACCGAGCGCAGGGCGGTCGACCAACTTGGAAAAAATAAAAGACAAATTGCGAGCGCTGTCCCGAGTGGGATAGAAAAAAAAGGGAACGGTTACCGTACCGCGCAAACAAACACACACACACACACACACACACACACACACACACGGTCTCTCTGGATGCAACGATTAAGAGTGATTCACGGTCCGTCCGGGACGGATGGCGGTTGCTCTCCTAATGAGTCGTAATTAATGGTTTAAGTACGCGTGTGCGAGCGCGATATACGCGTAGTCGCGCTTTCTCAGAAAATCGCGCACTCAACTTCCATAGGTTTCGCACGCGTTCCCGAAGCAAGTTCGTTAACGAGTGTACATACGCGTACCGTATTCTCGTACAAATATCTCACCGATGATGTCGCCGCCGTGTTCGAGAATCGGGAAGATGCGGCGAGAGGGCCAACGGAGGGTGTCCTCCGGATCGGTGTCGTTCGTACTCCCGCGGTTGGGCGCGGGAAGCCCTCGCCGCGAACCTAGCTCCTTTCGTGCGGTCGACGCTTCTTTCTTCCGTTTGGGTCGACGTCACGTACCGCCCGAGCCGTCGCGATAACCCCCGCTGTACACGTATATATACCCCAACACCGGAACGCTGTAAATAGGATTTGTTTTATAATACATATTAATCGACAGCGGTGGTCGGCGCGCGGTTTCGATCGCGGTCGGTACCGGGACACGGAGCCACTTTCTCCCGACTTTTCGATGGTAACGCAGCTGAAAGGTGACGCGAGATTTTTGCGCGGTTGCTCCGTGTTCGCGTCGAACGCGCGACGCACGGTGTGTACCACCGAAAGCCGGACGTAACGCGGGGAGGGAAAGATACGTTGGAACGCGGGATAATAAAAAATAAAATAATAATAGATAAGAAACGTTAATAATATAATAATAGAAAGGTTTTTTCGATAACGTTACAACGAGTAAAAAAAATACGGTAATTTGGGTAAAAAAGATTACTCGGTTAACGTACAACGGAATAATAATTTTTATCTCGACGGTATGACGGATGAAAAAAACAATCGAGTTACGTGAATAATTTGTTACGCTCGCGCGCGTTCCATCGAGAGCAATAGATAAAACGAGGGCTCGCTAGTAAAATATAACCACGTTTATTGTATCTCGTGAGAATGACAAACAAGCATATAAACGACACGCTTTTGATGCATTAAAAAATAAAAATACCGCTGGTAAAAGGTGTGATCCGGTGAAAATCGACGATCGCTAGCGAATGTTATTCCGGCGGATACTTGTTTTCGGCATTAAAATTCGAAAAAAAAAATCACGTCGACCAACATTGAGGTTATCCGCGCGCGGGAGAAGAAGATCGTCTCGCGACGAAGAGTATACGGAGACTACGGGATCTTTCGTAGTAGTCCAGTCGTTACGTTGAGAAAAAACCGGTTAGAAATGCAAGTGAACCGAGAAAGCTGATTTTTGGATATTGTGTGGAGGGACTTGGAAAAGCCTAACTTGAAATTGTCGACCAAGATTTCCTATGTGCGTTCTCCGCCATCTTGAAAAAAGTGTTAAATTTTGTTTTTTTTTGCAATAACTCGGCTCTCCGTCGAGATCCGAAAACTGCGATGGAATACTTTTTCGTTGCTTTTTTTGCGCTCTACAATTTAGGTCATATACATTTTTCACCTACCGTTCATCGTTGTTGAGATATCGAACGAGAAAATAAAAAATTCAAGTAGTGAAACTTGTTTTTTGCTGTTTTCTTCTTTCTCGTGAAAGATATCGAAAAAATGTCGATTATCAAACTTGTAGAGCATGTCAATACCTGCGATGTCATTTTTTTAATTTTTTTTTTTTCGACAAAAATTACGATTTTTAGCGCGCCATACAGTTGGTAAGTCCGTGCGCAGTTTCGATTTCGTAGCTCGCACGGTTGTATTCGTATGTCATAACGGATTAACGGTTGTTGAGGGAATTATTGAGGTACAATATAAATGAATAAACCAGCAAAATTATAAATCACACGCATGAAATTTATTATGCAAATACTTTTTTTTATGTTGAGAAAAATAACGATTAAAGGAAGTCCGTTTTTTATATTTATATTTTTCTTCGTTTCGATGGTCCTGGTTCAAAGTGTTCCTCCTCGAAATAATCATCGAGTTCTGGAGATTCTTCAGCCACACGAGATGATGCTTCGATAGTCGAATCATCATCATCATCGTTGTCGTTAAGTAGAATGTCAACTTTGGCGACGTTGGCGCATGTTTGCCCACTGCAATTGAGGCAATTAATGGAGCAAGACATCCCTGCTTTTCTGCACCCACAGGCAGCTCCACATTCAGCTCTGTGAACCTGGAATCCGACTTGAGAAATTTTTTTTTTTTTTAAATTGCATACCTATGTACTCGTTTCTACCAGCTTTTTTTGCGTTTGTACCTCAAGTGGTTCCGAATTAAGGGGAGGGTTAAAAAATACTCGGAACCCGAGTTGAAGTTGAAACATTTTTTGTAACGCGATTCTATAGAAAATCGTTTGTACCCGTTTGTACTACTTTTTTTTTTCTAAATCTTAAGGGGTAAAAAAATACAGAGTTTTTTCAATTTGCGAATGCGGTTACCCGGAGATCTTTGAAAATAAACTTAATCCAGGGAAAAGGATTCGTATTTTCCATCGTTTGCATCATCGATACTTCTCACGCATACCTTGAGGGGTGAAATGAAAAATTTGGCGGGTATTCGTTTGCACCTTAAGAGATATATCACTGGATGCCATATGACGGCCAATTTTCAGGATAAACGAAATTTGAAAAATGGCGTCCGCTCGTCTGTCGTTAGTACTCAATTGTACCGCAGAGACATTTGTTTGTACCTTAAGGGGGCTAGATATATAGCCGATTGAAAGTTTCAGGTAGGTGTACTTTGGCCATTCTTCGGGATAATCGAAATCTGTAAACGACGTCTAACTTTGAACCGGCTATATATCTAATCTCCTTAAGGTGCCTACCACCGAATAGCTCGGTGGTACAAACGGGTACTAACAATGAGGAAACAGACGTCGTTTACAGATTTCGATTATCTCGAAAAATGGCCAAAGTACACCTACCTGAAACTTTGAATCGGCTATATATCTAACCCCCTTAAGGTACAAACAAATGTCTCTGCGGTACAATTGGGTACTAACGACAGACGAGCGGACGCCATTTTTCAAATTTCGTTTATCCTAAAAATTGGCCGTCATATGGCATTAAGTGATATATCTCTTAAGGTTCAAACGAACACCTGCCAAATTTTTCATTTCGCCCCCTTAAGGCGTGCATGAGAAGTATCGATGATGCAAACGATGGAAAATACGAATCCTTTTCCCTGGATTAAGTTTATTTTCAAAGATCTCCGGGTAACCGCATTCGCAAATTGAAAAAACTCTGTATTTTTTTACCCCTTAAGATTTAGAAAAAAAAAAGTAGTACAAACGGGTACAAACGATTTTCTATAGAATCAACTCGGGTTCCGAGTATTTTTTAACCCCCCCCCTTAATTTTGAACCCCTTAAGGTACAAACGAAAAAAAAGGTGGTAGAAACGAGTACATACGTGTGCAATTTAAAAAAAATTTATTTTCTCAAGTCGGATTCCAGGTTCACAGAGAGCTGAATGTGGAGCTGCCTGTGGGTGCAGAAAAGCAGGGATGCCCTGCTCCATTATTTGCCTCAATTGCAGTGGGCAAACATGCGCCAACGTCGCCAAAGTTGACATTCTACTTAACGACAACGATGATGATGATGACGATTCGACTATCGAAGCATCATCTCGTGTGGCTGAAGAATCTCCAGAACTCGATGATTATTCCGAGGAGGAACACTTTGAACCAGGACCATCGAAACGAAGAAAAAACATAAATATAAAAAACGGACTTCCTTTAATAGTTATTTTTCTCAAGACAAAAAAAAGTATTTGCATAATCAATTTCATGCCTCAATAATTCCCGCAACAACGGTTAATACGTTATGACATATGAGTACAACCGTGCGAGCTACGAAAATCGTAATTTTTGTCTAAAAAAAAAATTAAAAAAATGACATCGCAGGTATTAACATGCTCTACAAGTTTGATAATAGACATTTTTTCGATATCTATCACGAGAAAGAAGAAAACAGCAAAAAACAAGTTTCACTACCTGAATTTTTGACTTTCGCATTCGATACATCAACAACGATGAACGGTAGGTGAAAAATGTATATAACCTAAATTGTAGAGCGTAAAAAAAAACACAAAAGTATTCCATCGCAATTTTCGTATCTCGACGGAGAGCCGAGTTATTGCAAAAAAACAATATTTAACCCTTTTTTCAAGATGGCGGAGAATGCACATAGGAAATCTTGGTCGACAATTTCAAGTTAAGGTTTTCTAAGCCCCCCCCCCCACACAATATCGAAAAATGAGCTTTACATTTGAAAATTTTCAAATGTAAATAATGACTGGACTTGTAGCGTCTTTGCGTTTTTGGCACCGATACACCGATGTCAAAAATGCCTGCACCTAAAATTTTGACGTTTCACGCCCCCTTCGAATACGATCCCGGCCGAGCAACGATCTTCGGACCGGTGTCAGAGATTTCGCGTATGTAAGTAACCGACGTAACGTTATCGACTTGAAATTTGAGGTTTCGCGAGTTTCCCATACTTTGCGAAAGTTGCAATTTCTCGTTGGTTGCGTGTGGGAAAGTTGGGGCTTCGGCCGGACACTCGCGAAACCTCAAATTTCAAGTGAATAACGCGACGTCGGTTACTCGGATACGCCAACGGCGTAAGCGGCGGGGTTCGCTGTATCCGCGAAATCTCTGACAGCTGGCCCGAATATCGTCGTTTATTGGTCGGGAAATCGTATCCGAACGGCGCGTAAAATGTCTAAATTTTAGGTCGAGGCATTTTTTGACATCGGTGTATTTGGGACGCGTGTCGATTAAATATACCGCCCGTACGAGACGCTCACGTTTACCATCGCTAGTTCTTTGCCACCACGTACGCGTCTCGCTTCCGTCCCGGACGAGCTAATTACGCAAAGTACCCGGGTTCCCGATTACTCTCGGAACTTTTTTCGTTTGCCATATATATTCATACCTATTTACCGAAGGCACGTTCTCCGGCTCTGTACGTTTCGCGTCGAACAGACGCGCGTTTAACGCTCGTCATTCCGTGGGATTTGACATCGCGAATTTGACGCGTGTTGTTTTATATTATTTATATCAACAACTTTTTTCACTAATAACCTTTATTTAATAATGATTTTTTAAAAGAAACGAACCGTTGGACGTGGATCAATAACGTAGAAGGATTCTAAATCATACTCGACCGGCGTTGCTTTTTATTTTTCGCGAAATTTTCGATTTTCACGAAAAAATAGAAGCGAAAGCCGCAATTCCGGATCGGGACGTACGAACGTCGTTGCTGGAAATTTAAACGTGGCTTTTTTTCGCATTATTGAGGCGACGTATAATTATTGTAGGATTCGGTAACGCAATTAGCGGAAGGCGCCTAATTGGATAATCCGATCAAGTCTCAAAAATGGTCACGGTTTTTCATGGTTTTTGAGTTACGTTTTACAGCGAGCTGACTTTTGCTTATTTACCGAATTCGAAAAAAAAAAGGAACGTACGGTGAGCCATTATAGGCCGTAACTTGAAAATCTTTTGCGCTACACTTTTGAACGTTTAATTGAATTAAAAAATGTTGCCGATCCCTTGTTTCGTATGAAACGTATATAAAATGTATAAGACGTAAAATCGTTCGTACATTCAACCCGGTACGTGGTACCCGTAATATGTACCGGATCATATAGACGCACGGGCTACTCCGTGTTGTAGGTATTAAAAGAGTACCCTCCCCCCCACGGAGGCCGAAAAGGGCGCTCGAGAGTGAAAGGACGGCGTGTATCCGTACGTATACGTATATATACATATATACGCCGCTCGTTGGAGCCTCACCCGACTCGCATCACTTTTCTTTACGCCGCTCTTCCACCGTACCCGCCGCAAAACGCGCGCTTCGATGTCTCCCCAGATATTAACGTTAAAAGAACCGGTGGACCGCGAGAGAAAGCGTCTACGTTCCGTTTCCAACCCTTCTCTAAACTCTGCCCTTCTCTCTCTCACTATCTCTCTCTCTCTCACTATCTCTCTCTCTCTCTCTCTCTCTCTCTCTCTCTCTACACCTCGCTCCGCTCGCCTTCAACTCCGCCATTATTGGACAAAACAGTTTTTCCCGTGAATTATTATAAACGATCGAAAGGAGGAACGAGAATCCTTTTGCGGTCTCGAAAGTATCGTTTTTCGGATTTCGTACGGATGAAACGCGGAACCATTTTCGCGAAGGCTACACGTTGTAATTGGTTCGAGTGTCTTACGTTACGAAAGGTCATTCGTATTGATTTTCATCATAATTTCGGAGTTTGATTTTTCATCATCGCCGTGTCGTATCGATCTAAAAATTGGCAATTTCGTAACGCCGGCGATAAAACTGTACGAAATAGCCCCGAATACGGAGTTAGCTCGAACGAGGGAACGTTTATTTCGGTACGCAGCCACGGCGAGGCTGGTTGATCGGAGTGGCGATAACGGCCATCCGTGAGATCGAGAAAGAAAAAGAAACGAACGGCGAGATAATTTATAAAAATATATACGACACCTCTCTTGCGCGCTTTTGTGCTCTTCCGAGCAAAGTCGGTGACGAAGGTAAATATACGGCAGGGAAACGCGGGTGTCGCGTACGCGCGAGCACCGATAAGAGCTTTTGCCGGGTCCTCGTACGAGAGTAACGAGAGTAACGAGAGTTACGGGACTGCCGCTCGGCCATTCGCTACCATCGGCGAATCGAGACCGCGACTCGTCCGGCTGACCGCAACCACCGATATGCCGGTATGCCGGCTCGCGAAATTCGGAACGTCGCGCATAGACGCGTATTGGAATTTCGATGTGATATTTCCGTAGCCGGAGAATCGGAATAATCGAATATACCGAATATAACGGCAAGATCGCGATACGGAATTCACCGGCCGACGTTACGAGCTCTTGGCGCGCGTTTACGCCGGTGTTCCACCGAACGCGTTGTACGATATTGGATCGAAGGATCGTTGTATCGCGCTATTTTGCGTGAAATTGGTGCGAGGCTATTTTTTCGAAATGATTTTGCCCGAGTGAATCGTCACATCGCGGGAGTGTCGTTTGATACGCGCGCGGTATATACGGCCAATGTACCGCGAGCACTACCCCCCACGTACGATCGTCAAAGGAAAAACCTTTGCTTCCCCCCGACGTACGTGTCGCCCGGCGCACGTATCCCGTATCGCACGGGGTAACGGTGACGAGGAAGGAAAAAAAATTTAGCAAAATGCGCGTAGCAAAAATTTAGCAAAAACGGGCTTGAGGGAAAAGATTGCCCGCGTAAAGGGTACAAACTACCGGGAATACTTTTCGTATTGGATGTTTTATTTCGTCTCCCGCGTACATCGTATTCGGATACGATACGGGGCACGAGCGAAAAATTACTCGCGCGTTTCATCCAAGATGTGCGCGCGGGCCTGACGAGCCTTTGTCGCTTATCAATGTTTTTCATCGAAAATTATCGGTTATATCGCAGCGAGAAACGTTTAAAGGCTTTTCGAGGGGACATCGCGTCGGTAATGTTTCATTTTCATTGATTTGTTTTGGTCTGGTTTGGTTATCGAATCTCCGGGACTACGGGGCGAACACCGATTTGGTATATCTCGCTTCGGTCCGTTAACCTTATCGGTGCGCGATTCTACTTTCCGAGAATCGAGAGTAACATCGAAGCAGCCGCTATCTGGTACGACCAGGACCGCGCTTCTACCGAACTCAACCGTCACGATGGAACCGTGACGGAGCTTACGATTATTTCGCAATATTCTCAGGACGAAACAAGCCCGAACCTGGACCGCGAGCGTAAACATTGTCGGTGACGGATAAAAATTTGTCACCGCTCGACCTTCCCGCCGGTTGGTGCTCTTCACCCGGCACGATCGTTTCGTTTCGTCGACCACTCAAATTTCCCGACTTTAAATTGTACTCGTCCAAATTGTACCATCGCGAATTACGGTCTTTTATTAAGTTTGCGTGGGTCAATCGAGGCGACGTCACCGTACGCGCGCGAACGTTGTACCGCGAACCATCGCACCGCGTGAAATCTCGCGTCAGGATGGCTAAAGTTGTACCGCGCAAAGCCCGTGTACATTTTAGGAGCGAATCGTTGCGCGAACGCCGACGGTTTGGCCAGAGCTCGTAACGGCTAGACGCGCGACACTCGAGTCCCGCACGGGAACCGCGCGGGTCCCCGTCCTAAAATACTCTGTACGAGAGCGAAAAATGGCCCGTACAGAATTTCGCGATGCTCTCCCGAAAGATTTTGAAAAAGCTGCCGAAGGCTCGATTCTTCGGTCGTCCTTAGATTTTTCAAAGTACTAAAGAAATCTCGAGCGTTATTATCCATTCACGGAGGGTTGATGGGGAACTATTTTCAAAGTTGCGCCCATGCTTCAATTGGTAATGTGTGACTGGAAAAAAAGTGAGCCGGCATGGGACGCCTGGTAGATGCGAAACATCCAACATCTTGAGAATACCGTGTGGGATATGTGGCGTGAAGAATTTTTAAAAAAACAACGAGAGAAGTAGCTTTTGATTTTCTTCGATAATTCTTATTTGCTTGGTTCGTCCGTTGCTTCGGTTATAGTAGCGGTCGTTGCTGCGTTTGATTCGATGAAATTAACAATCGGTCGATGATAGCCGAAGTATGAAACGACGGTTTTAGATGTCACGTTTTCAAGATATCTATGGAACAGTGCATCTACAGTCGTGGTTGTTCATGATCAACCGAAATTCATTTTGGAGAAAATTTATGAGTGGCAATGATTCAGCTTTGGCAAAATTTACATTGAAATCCCCAACTAAAATTAATGGAAGTTGATGTAAATTTGCTCCTAATAGCATTGAACCAGCTGGACTATATTTGAGTAGTTGTTCGTGTATAAATCGTATGATATTGGGAATTTTTTGGTTCGGGGAAATATATACAACGACCATGACCAATTCCCTTCCATCCTCCGTAACAATTTGTGCCGCACCAATATCGCCAATATCGTCTTGACCAAAACCAAGTCCCCTTACATTTCTCAACCTAACGATTACGCGAGATGTAATAACCGGCTCTAACATTATTGCGTTCGAAGTGAACGATACAATGAACGTTGGGGATGTCGACGTTTTCTTCATTACCAAGCAGTGTTTCACTCAATAATAAGAAATTACTATTATTAACGATCGAATCTTGTAGATGTGGGACATGCTTTCCGAGACTTTGACGACTCAACGTGAATAACGACAATCCCTTTCTTGATGTTACGAAATTTCATACTAATTCTTGGAGTGTCTCGAGTCTATGAAGCGATAATCTTTTAAATTCTTCTTGCAACGCTACAACCGATGGATCAATTCGTCTACCGTGGTAGAATTTTAGATCAATATTGCTCGAGTATATGTATAAGCCTTCGATACTCGTTACTCGCTATAGGGCTACATATAATAATTGTATAGAATGAGTTTTCTTATATTCATAAACAATTTCGCTGTAAGTCCTCCCTTGAGACTTACGGATAGCACATCCAGGGCTGGGATTCTGTACTTGCTGCCGACAACTATCGGTGTCGTTAGCGAGCGACGGAAAATTGCAAGGAAAATTCCAGCGGAAAGGCGCGACTCTCATAGGCTATTTCGGTTTTGCATCAGACGCTCTGATATCGCGCCTGGTACAGAATCGCCCCTCGGGTATCAATGGGAAATGAACTTCTCTACCGCACAGATGTCTATTCTATACTATGTATAGTATAGACATCTGTGATCTACGTACAACTATCGGTCTCGTAGCGAGCGATAGCCTATGAGAGTCGCGCCTTTCCGCTGGAATCTTCCTTGCAATTGGCCGTTGCTCGCTAGCGCCAGACGCTATGATATTGCATCTGGTTCAGAATCGCCCCTCCGCATGCGCAATCAACCCGTGCGCAGAGTTGAGTGGAGGGGAGCGTCACTACGACGTGCCATCGACGTTCCCTATCGACCGATTTACTCCCAACGCGCGTAAAGATGTTTCGCATCAAGAATATATTTCGTCAACGAGTGTCCCTTCGATCGTGTTCGTATCGCGTTCCAACGAAAAAAAAAATTCTCCTCGTAAATCATTTCGATTGATTATTTCTCAACCAACCGAGTCCGATAAGATGAAAATAGTTAAAATTGACTATTCGTTCGTTACTACCGCACGGAAGCGTAATTATACGGTCGCGGGAAGAATTTTTTTTTTCTCGGTGTTGCACCGATGCTCGAGAGATAAAAACGAGAGTCCGGGTATATACACCCACGATAACGTTAAATCCGAGTAGGATTTAACGTTATATAATAACTTTGTACATATCGTTAGAAGTAATCGGCTGTACGTTGGATATATAATATATATATATATATATATATATATATATATATATATATATATATATTTACATGCGCGTTCGCGGCATTCAACGTGGGCTCGGTGCCTTCGCGATTGAACATGCTTTCGCACGACCGCGCGAGATGTACGGACCAACGAATCTCTTTCTCTTTATCGCGGAACCGTGCGTATTATATATTTCTTTATATTATATGCGTAAATATCTCACCGCCGCCTTGTACGAGAAGCGTGTACCACGTTCGGGTCTGTTCGAGGCGGATGCGAATGAGCGGGGGGGGACTTCTCTCCGTAAAAGACTGCCGGTACTTTGACGAGATTTTCGAGTAAGATTTTTAATTCAGATTAAACGTCGTCGTTGAAGGACGATGATTGCGGTTGAATTTTTCGAGTATTTCGAATTGGCGGCAAACAAAGTTCAAAGCTTTCTCCACGAGGAAAGCAACGTTGAAAAATATATGTTCCTCATCGGAGGAAGCTCCGGACTCTGTTCGACATTCCGGGGAGGCAACTGGCGCGTTTAAAATAACAGTAAAAAAAAAAATATTCCCGACGACGATCGGAAAGTGTCCTTGTTCGATAGTTAGGGTAAATTATTACTCCAATTATTGTCCTCGCTTCGAACTCACAAAGTATGATTGTACTTTGTGTATTCCAATTGGGAAATGAAAATAAAGTAAAAATCTACGTAAAGACGAAAAATGATGCGCTCGGTTGAGTTTACGGTTTTGGGGTTGTAGCAAAACCGAACGGAATAAAATTCAACTCGAAAGGGTCGAATCGCCCCTGAAATGTTCAATTCGCGAATCCGGTTCTTGCTCCGGCTTCCCGGGCCAAATGGGCGAGAGAGAGGGGTCTAAATTTACGTTTTACGTCTTAAACGTATTATGAAAATGATTATGCATTCATTTAATACGCACCGAGTCGGATACATTGAAATTCAGGAGGTTGATGCGTAAGGCGCGAAGGAAGGGGAGACGGGTGTCTCCCCGCTTGGCGCGCTGGGCGCGAAAGGGGAGTGCGACTCCCTCGGTGTATGTATACGTATACATATATACGTATCCTCGAAACGACGTCGCGTGTCTCACGGAAATCTCTATTCGCATCGATCTTGCCACCTCGACCGTGTTCCTCCCCTCCCCCGCCCGAACCGGGCACGGGCATGTGCGGCTTTCGTTCGTACGCTCCTATCTTGCCCACCGGTCGGTGAGGGTGTAAAAACATCGTTTATTTTTAATTATCAAAATATGGAAAAAAAAATTTGGAAATTTACACATCGATAATTCGCCATGCTCCCTCGTGTTCGAAAACCTTTCCGTGCGAGGAAAAGTTTCACTGGATTACTCTTGTTTCGTGAATTTTTGCGAACAAGAAAAAATCACGAGAAAGTAAATCGTCGAAATTGTTCGCATTGAGGATTTAAAAAAATCGAAAACTTGCTTTGAAAAACTGTGAAACGGTAAGAAGAAGCAACGAGCGCAAGTTTCAACTTTCAGCTTTTGTTTTATAGTATTCCATAGGTATATATACCCTCGTTACATTTCGGTGCCCACGTACTCTTCATAGTTTATTTTTCATCTCCAATTTTCTTAATATTTTTCCATAGTTTTCGATATTTAGGTATATATATCGCTGCCTAGTTTTTTCTCGCGAAAAAAAAGGCCGTTCGCCATATTCGCCGTCGCGTCAATCAACCCGCGTGTGACGCGCACGAAAAAACTGAAAAACGTGTGTGCCTCGGAGATGAGCGATTCCCGATTTTTGTACCGCGTCCCCGGAATCGAAAAACTGACCGTTTCGAAGATGTAAACAACTCCGATCACGGGGTTAATCGACGGGACCGCGATGTCGAGTTGACTCTGGAAAGAAAATTTTCTTCTCAACCTTTCGAGTCGAATAACGCGTCTCTTCGAAGAAAGAGTAGCCCTCCGCCGCTGTGTTAATCGTGACACGACTGTGAAGGAAAAAAAAAAATGTTTACACGCTCTCGAAACGAGTTATTCCCGATTTGTGTGCCTTTTCTAGTTTAAAGGGGTGCCTTTTTCGACTCGCGGGTTGATCACAAAAATCGGGAATATGATTTATTCTGTTTTTTTTCCCGTAAATCGCAAATCCAACTCGCTGTTGCGAGTTGGATGCTTAGAAAAATATTTGGATACTTGCAGAGGTTTCAAACGGAATCGATGTAAAAGCGTTTTTAAAAATTTCACGAAAGAGGCTTGGCAAGGGTACGAAAGTGACTATTTATATTTTTTAAATTCCGTAAAACGTCAACACCTTTGTTGACTCTTACCGGTTGGCCTTGATTACTATTTTATCGGAGTAGAATATTTTTAGCTCGTTAGCTCAAAATATGCAAGGAGTCGAGCATTCGAAATGTAAAAAAAAAACTAGCTGCGCGTTGAAGCGGATGTGACCCGTTGGAGCCGCACTAAGAACTTCCCGAATCGTTATATAAGAGTGGTACGAAGAAAATACATTCATTAGGGTTGATGTTTATAAAGATGCCGATCACCAACAAGATTAGCATTTTACGCTATCCGGCCTTCTTCATTTGTTCGTGACAATTTGTTGTTCGCAACGAAATATTATAAAACCCGTTGGATATAGAGAAAAAACGTTCCGAACGAGGAATGTGTCTTTTTTCATATCAAACATTTTTCGTTTCAAACTGTTACTTTTTTCTGTCTTCGACCATTTTCCACAATCGTAATTGAAGCAATTAAATTGTTACAAACAAACAGACGGCATACGATTGGGTAAAAAGCTCGATAACATAAATTCCAATAGTAAAAAGTACCGAAGAAAAAAGTAATTTTCATAGGCAGGAAAAAAAAAAAAAATTCCAAGAGTTCCCAAAAAAACGGCAAAAGGACCGATCGTATAAAAAAATCTAAGCGATTCTTGAGAAATCTTGAACCGAAATTTTGGTTACACACATTTTTACACACGCGTACGGTCGCGTCTTTGAAACAAGTCGAAAAGATTTTCAATTTTTCGGGCTGA
Source organism: Oxytorus armatus (assembly GCA_958009045.1). NCBI lineage: Eukaryota > Metazoa > Arthropoda > Insecta > Hymenoptera > Ichneumonidae > Oxytorus > Oxytorus armatus. The sequence continues at coordinate 17,583,017 of OY253754.1, forward strand.
TTACGATAACCTCCTCCGTCGGGAAGTTGAAAAAGATTGATGAAATTTTCGATACACGCATCGAGCTAAAATCTTCCGCAACGAAGGCTCGTTTAAAGAATAAAAATAGTTTGTCAGAATCTCATTATTGTAGCGCAGCGTATGCGTAAATCGAGTAGAGAATCGAACGAATTAAAGAGAATAACGATGCTACAGATGAGAAAGGTTGTACAAACGTTATACGGTAAGAACGAAACGAAAAAGAGAAATAATAATAACGGTGCGGTAATAATAATGATGAAACGTACGGTCAGCCGTGGCTCCGATACGATCGCCCGATTAATTATGCATAATGCGTTGACCACAACGAGCATCGGATATACACGGGAGCGTGTACGCGCATCCACTGGGAATAAGGTACGCGAGGCACAGAGCGAATTGCAGCTTTTTTTCGAGCCGTGCGAAAGAAAAAAAAAATCATCCGCGCAGGTCGGCGATGCATCTACGAGAGAACGCGCGCGAACCGACGAAATAGTTTTCTTAAGAATTTGTTCGAGATATCATCCGATATTCCGTGAAATTTCGTGAAATTTCGTGAAATTTCGTGAAATTTCGTGAAATTTCGACCAATCTAAACGTTTTCGATTTACGTAGATTGGCGGGTGGGCCGCTTTTCCGAAAGCGGACGTCGCCGGCTCAAAATTCGCGCGGACGATATCTCGATGGCCGGAGTTCCGCGCGAACTCGGACGAACGTTGGTAAAAAGGTCGATAAAAAATCAAACTCGCCGCCTCAAGATCCACCGAAACAAATTGGACGCGTTATCGCAACCGGTGACTTCCTCGTCGCGTTTGCCATTGACGCGAACTCGTTCTGACAAAAAAACTGAGGTGAAATTACGAATGAGAGAGTTAAAAAAATGAATTTCGTGGAACAACAAGTTTCGTGAACGTCACGAAATACGAGACGCGTCTCTCGTAAGCTATATCCAAGACAACGAGCTAATCGCGAGATGGCGTTCCGCAACACGGGCATCGGCGAGGCTCTTCGACGCGCATAGATGCAGCAAATTATGTTTTCCCATATCTTTTTATTTCCGTGCTAAAGGAACACGGACGGGGATTCATTAATAATAAGCGTACATCGGAGGAGCCAGTTGAAAACGCTTATTGTTACGCGCATCGGCCGACGCGCGCTTGATCAACGTCAACGTCAAAACCGTTCTGCTTATATAATCGTTCGAGTTTGATATTAGGTGAGAATTATCGCTAGATTCCTCGCGGAAGGCCGCTCGACGTCATTCCCGCATCCACCTCATGGTTCGAGACTTTTTCTTTTATCACCGATACTCGATCATTTTACGTGATTACGGATGGTGAAAAACAGGTGATCGGTAATCGCGAAGCACTCCGCGTCATTGCGAGTCTCGGCGACGATTTTAACGCAATATCAATGAATAAACGGGGTGGATCATTCGTTGGATTTCCTATGAAACAAGGGCGCACGAACACCGGAAAATAATTAGCTTCGCTCGTCCGCAATATGATTTTGTACGCTGGTCAAATAAAATCTCGATTTTTTTTTCTCGAGACGTCAACGCTTTTTTCATAACGTATCGACTCAATTCCTCAGTGCGGACGTCCCACCGTCCGAAGCTCGCTGTTCGTAGAAAAATATACAAAGTCGGAGTAGAAAAAATGAAGCCGTCATGGGACGCCTGGTAGATGTGAAACATCCAACATCTTGAGAATACCGTGTGGGATATGTGGCGAGGAGAATTGAAAAAAAAATAACAAGAAAAGTAGTTTTTGATTTCCTTCTAAGATTTTTCTTTGGTTGCTTCATCCGTTACTTCGTTTATAATAGCACTCGTTGCGCTGCGTTTGATTCGATGAAACTAACAATCTATCGACGATAGCCGAAATATGAAACGAATGTTTTAGATGTCATGTTTTCAAGATATCTACGGAACACTGCATCTATAGTGCCGTACCTTGTAGTAGGCTCATTTGCGTGGTTGCTCAAGATCAACCGAAATTCATTTTGGAGAAAATGTATGAGTGGCGATGATTCAGCTTTGGCAAAATTAACATTGGAATCCCCTGCTAAAATTAATGGAAGTTGATGGAAATTTGCTCCTAATAGCATCGAACCGGCGGGACTATATTTGAGTAAAAATCGTGTAAAAATCGTGTAAAAATCGCGTAAAAATCGTATAATATTGTGAATTTTTTGGTTTCGAGATATACATACAAAGATCATCACCAATTCCTTTCCATCCTCTATAAAAATTTGTCCCGCACATAAATCGCTAATATCGTCTTGACCAAAACCAAGTCCCGTTAAATTTCTCAACCTAACGATTATGCGAGATGTAATAACATCAAATGAATCTCTATTCTGATAAATAGCTGCACCCTCCCGCTCTAACATTATTGCGTTTGAAGTGAACGATACAATGAACGTTGGGGATGTCGACGTTTTCTTCATTACCAAGCCATGTTTCACTCAATAATAAGAAATTACTATTTTTTACGATCGAATCTTGTAGATCCCGGACATGCCTTCCGAGACTTTGACAATTTAGCGTGAATAACGACAATTCCTTTCTTGATGTTATAAAATTTGATAGTATTCCTTGGAGTGTCTCGAGTTCATTAAGCGATAATATTTTAAATTCTTCATGAAACACTACAACTGATGGATCAATTCGTCTACCGTGGTAGAATTTTAGATCATTATTACGTGTATATATGTATAAGCCTTCGATACTCGTTACTCGCGATAGGGCTACACGTAATAATCGTGTAGAATGAGTTTTGTTATATTCATAAGCAATCTCGCTGTAAGACCCTCGATAACTTATGGATAGTCATAGCACATCCAGGTATCAATGGGAAATGATTTCTTCTTGCAACGACCGTAGACGCGGTGTCGTTAGCGAGCGATAGCCTATGAGAGTCGCGTCGTTCCGCTGGAATCTTCCCTGCAATTGGCTGTTGCTCGCTAGCGCCAGACGCTATGATATTACATCTGGTTCAGAATCGCGCCTCCGCATGCGCAATTAACCTGTGCGCAGAGTTGAATGGAGGGGAGCGTCACCGCGACGTGCCATCGATGTACCCTATCGACCGATTTACTCCCAACGCGCGTAAAGATGTTTAACATAAAAAAAGAAGCATCGAACGTACGTATTTCCATAAGATCGTTGGTGATACGTTGGTTCGCTCGTCACCGATTCGACGCTCCATCGACTGCTCCACTGAGGTCTTTGAAAAATGAAAACACATCCTATTTCACCGTGTTTCAGGATCTACGTTGCGACAAAGTTCATTTTCGCTTCGTAAATAGTCAATTTACGATATAACGCCCGACCTAACCTCGACAACGATCCGCCCGAAATCTCCACGAAAAGAACGAGCCGAAAGAGTAGAATAAAAGTGACGGAACGTCGATTCGAAGAGTTAGGGAGGTTGGGATAGCTCGTGGACGTACCAACGGTCGCGTTCGGCGACTTTCGAGTCGGTGACTGCTTTATATTTCAGTTTTCACTCGTTAATAAGCGAACAAAGAGAATAAATAAACATAAATTGGTACAGCTGTAATTATTTTTAGTCCAATTACTTTTTTTCACACCGAAGCGATCGTCGCACCTCTTTCTTAGGATCCCGTTGATCCAATCAACTCCGCGAATGAAATACTCCGTCGTTCGCGTATATAAAGATAGAAATTTCGTTTTTCCTCCGGTGTTGATTGGCACGGGTGGAGGTCGAATTATTATTTATCTCCGCAAGGTTTAAAACGCCGAATGCAAAATAGGATTACGATTACAGATTTTACGTTACCGTAAAAGGTATTGTCGAACAATCATTTCTTAAATATTTTATAAACATCGATCGGTATCCTCATTCCCAATTGACAACGATAATTGAACGACTCTTCGATTGAAAGAAGAAAAAAAGAGAGAGCGGAACTTGAAACGATTTCGATCGATCTTGAATCATTTTGATTGAAAATATCAGGATGATAAATAGGAAATGGACTTGCTTTTATTTCCGTTTTTCTCACTTTTCAACTTTTACAAATATTTTGACAATTCATACCCAAGATACGCGTATAGCTGGTTCGTTATAATCGGGACCCATCGCTACAGGCGGCTGTCGCAACGGCACGCGCCCGCGTCGCTTTCGCGGTTTTTCGAAATTATGGGGAAGGAATTTTCACGATTTTTTATTGTTCGTTGCAAATAAAATGTCATTTAAATAATTCCTTTTATAAATTAAAAACCACGGGTATAATTTAAAATTATCCTGTACGATATTTTGCATAGGATGGGTAATGTTGGGGAAGAAAATATGAGAGAGTAATATATAGCGCGGAATGACGCGTACGCGTGTTTACTTTTGCTACGAATAATCGTATCGCTGCCCCCCCCCGTTGAGCCGATTGGCGCGTACGAGCAGGGTCGACCCGGAGGAGTACCGTCCGGCGGGCCACGAGGCCGAGTGACGCCGGTGCCGAGTAGCGACCGAACCTTGGGGGGCAATGAACGCGGAGCATAGTGATTATTATTATTTTTTTCGGGATTCACTGTATGAAAAGAACGCTCTGAAAAACTAATAAAAATGTCAGCCATTTATCGAAAATACTGCGAAACTCGGTGGGTAGAGAATGTGTGGAAGGTGAATGAGGTAATGAGTGTAAAAAAGAGAGGCCCGATGTTTTCATCCGCCGAACCATTGTTCTCGCTGCTCTCGTTTGTTAGCTCGCTCCGGGCAAGCTCGTGGCTCGCTGCTGCTTTTGCCGTTGAAGCCGCTGATGCGAAGCATTCTCTCTTTTTCGACTTCGTTAACCCACATTCGCGCACCGTACCTCGTCTCTTTCCGTTTATTCCGCGCATATATCTCTATGTTTATATATGCAATATGCATATATATATATATAATATATATATGGAGATTAAACGGAAAGGGAGAAGGTAGTAACGTATGTCTATATGTATATATATATATTTATAGTTATTTATATTTATTTATATAGCCACATAGAAAACAGAAATATATAAATATATATTGCTCGGTACCGTCATGATTGGAGTTTCGCGCGAGGCATTTCGATGCCGCGTGTTCACCGTTTCGAGTATCATCCAAACATCCGTCCCGTATTTTGGCGAAGACCACCTATTTACCGAGAGAGATTTAGGTAGCCGGGAACCCGCGATGCGAACTAGTTATACGCGGCACGAGCGAATATTAGTATTTTTATTTTCCGATAATTCTTCCCCAACTGTGTGCGAGCTAATACGTAGGACGCGAATCGAAGATTACTCTATCGGTGTATATGTCGTTTTCTGGTTTTGAATGTAGCAACGGGGTGATTCGGCCGCTAACGGGAAAATTGAAGTCGAAAATTCGATACCCGAAAAATTCACCCCGTGAGATTGACTACGCAACTTTTTTTGCGTCGATTACGAAAGTCGGAACTTTTATACCCGACGAGATTTACACAATTTTATTTATAATTCGTCGGAAGAACACTCGATCGTACAAATTGATATTTATTTATATTTTTAGGCTACTAAAAGTATGTACTGCACGATGGTAACACTGATCTGTAATAGCAGCGCCTTCGGGCGGTGAGGCTAAGTACTTGTTGAACGACCCTCGTATCCCCTCGTATCCCTATTATATAAATATTTCGCCGCTGCCGTGTACAAGAGTTGAGGCGGTCATTCCCTTCACCGTACCCCCCCCCCCCCCAAACCCAAGAGGGGGGCAGTACGCTCAATGGAATGGCCCAATGGGGGGGGGGGGCGCAGGGGGTAGAGCCCCCCTAGTATGTATGTATATATATATACTAGGGGGGCTCTGCCCCCCTGCGCGCTTCGCGCGCCAACCCCCTCGGGCCATTCCATTCGGCGTACCCTCCGGGCTATTCCATTCGGCGTACCCCCCCCCCCCCCGGCTATTCCATTCGGCGTACTTCCTTCACCCCTCGGGCTATTCCCACCGCCGTACCGCTCCCCCCAGGGGGGGGGGGGGGGGGTACGGTGAAGGGAATGACCACCTCAACTCATGTACACGGCGGCGGCGGCGGCGGCGAAATATTTATATAATATAGAGAGATATACAATACTAGGGGGGCTCTGCCCCCGTGCGCGCTTCGCGCGCCGACCCCTCCCCCTTCCCTTTGGGCCATTCCATTCAGCGCCCCCCCGGCCCTCTCTTGGGTTGGGGGGGTACGGTGAACGGAATGACCGCCTCAACTCTTGTACACGGCGGCGGCGGCGATATATTTATATAATATAGAGAGATATATAGTTGGCTGGTTGCCCCATCGAGGCTCGTTGGCCAATTGACTCGCCAGAATCGTATACCCGCGCGACGCGTGGTATAAGGATTACCAAACGACTCAACGACCGTTGCCACGTTTCCCATTGACGGTTAGCAGTTTTTTACGGTAACTCGTAGATAATCGAACCAGTTTCGTCATTGACCAAGATTGCACGATCTTGTGAAAAATATCTCTCCGGATAATTGCGCGCGTCTAGCTAAAAGGACAGCAACGCGTTTTTCAATGATAGACCGTTTGCGTAAAAATGTACGGTCCGATAACTTGAAAATTGTGATCGTCGCAGCGTTTTTAGCGAACATTGACTGTTTTTCGAATAATTGAAATTGAAAGGATTCAATAACGGAGTGAAATAGAATTATATTCGGTCCAAGAGAATTTTAGTTGATTCACACGAACCGGGATTAAATATTTTCTGGTGGGTGTATTTTAGTAACCACTCTTTTGTTACTTTTCGTTTCGGTTATTCTCGTTAGAATTTTCATCACATTTTTCGTAACGTTATTTAAATTCGCACGTAAAATCAATAAAAATTGATCGATAGAATTGAACGTAGGAACGCATTTCCGCACGGAAATGCCCTATTTTTCCTCCTTAAGCTCTCCTTACGTCTCCTCCTTGCCTCCGTACGAATATACATTTGCAAAAAGAATATCTACTCCGGTAAAAAATCGACTCGTTGCGTCGAGTCGTCTCTCGACCGATCGACGCGCGTTCTTGGACGATCGAGAGTTTCGACAAAGCCTCTTTTCGGAGCGCGTTCAACGGTCCTCAATTACCTCGCCTAATTCTTATATTTTCGTCTTGTAAAATCTTTTTTCAGGCATAGTCCGAGTCAAGAGCCTCACCATGGAGTGTGGCAAGGGTCGACGGAAAAGCTTGCTGGGTGGTTTGATCCTCGCGTGGCTCTTCACCGGTGACTGCATCGTCGCAGCGAGAGATATGGGTAAGTTAGTTAAAGTTGGTGGATATTAATGATTTAACGAACGATCGACCGGCGACTCCTTCCACGGAGAGCGCGTGCATTTTTTCGGATTCTTTTTAATATCTCTTCGAACAAAACGCTCGTTTTAACTCGTTGCGATGTTCAAAATTCGGACAAATTATCGTTCCGGACGCGTCGCTACGTGGCAAGTTCCAGGGTTAAAAATATTTCATTTTCGACAATAAAATCCATTAAAGTAACGAAAATTGCCGCTAAAGATTTTGCAAAGTGCATTTTTACCAGCTTCCGGCAGTCTCGCTTTTCGTTTGACATTTATATTGGAACGGGAATGGGTAATAACGCGACGAGACTGAAACTTTGCTCGAGATTCCGAAAGCGCGCACATTGACGGCCGACAATGCCGCTACCCGTTCGCGATAATTATTCGTCCCGTGGCTCGGACCGACATGTAGATTTTTGCTCGGAACGATTGTAGCAACGAAATTGTTCTCGGGATATATCGTAAAGATACGTCGTTTACGTTGTCGAAATCGGTGATTAAAGCGTGCCGTTTCGTTCGAGTCTAAAGTGACGGAGCTTTTGGCTCGATAAAGTCTTCCCCGGTATAAAATCGGCACAAAAATCGCAATTAGAAAAAAAATGAATTAGCACAAAAGAAGAAAAGTACATTTCCACGTTACTCAAAATCGGTCACGGTCATTTGGCTCTTCTAACGCGTTATCGGCGTAAAAAATATCGTCAACGAATAAATGCGTATAACGGTGACACACAATTTTAGCTCGATATCTCAAGTTTTATTTTTACCGTATACGGCAAAATTCAACATTTTCCGTGTTATTCAAACGCTTTCATCGTGTCTCGGAACGTTGGGTGCGCAAATTTATTTAACGCTGATTCATTCGTATCGATATATTTAGCCGAATCGTTGGAACATTAACGGACGTTAGTCGTTTCTTTTAACCTTCTAAAATCGGATTTCGAAATTTCGATAAAAATCCATTGAAACATTTCGGTCCATCGAAAAAGAGTGAAATTTTTTTTCGTCAAGACGGACAACGAACGAGTAAGTATAACCACCGAACGGAGTACGCGGATGTTATAACCACGGCAATGTATGGGAGTTTCGAAGGTAAAGCCATGCTCGGAGATTGATCGCGTTGCGGCACTCGATTCGTTCGAAATGAAGCGTCGCCCGGACGTTCTTTGAGAAACGCGCTTCTCTCGATACGGGTCCCGGTATCGCTCTCGCCATTGACGCGTATACTCGGACGGAGTGACTGTACCGAATAAAGAATATATACGGGGTGTCCGAGGGCTGGCGCGTCCGAGTGACGCGGGGGTTAAATTGTTTTTTTTTTATTTTTCGGAAAACCGCTACCTGGTACTCGTTATTCCGCCAGCACCGCGCACGAATGTCCAAGTCGTGAGCAAATCAAAGCTCAAATTCACACCAAATCCTGAACTGGTCGGAAACACAATCGAAAACGGCGATTTTCCGCAAAACGAAAAGTTTTCGTTTTGGGACGACCCGCACATACGTACGAGGGACTCGTTCAAGAACTGACAAATTGGGGACGTCGGGGTCTCTCATTTCTATCAGAGTTACCGGGATACGCGAGGGTACAGCGACGCGATACTTGGAAAAAAAAAAACATTATTTTTCCACACCGTTAGCCGCTTATGACGACTAAAACTTATTGAATTTAGAGCAATTTTCTAAACACCATTTTCAATTCATTTTATTTGGCTCGTAAAAAAAACTTCAAGTTTTTGGTGTCCGTAGGATAAGCGTTTATTGAGGGGTTATTGAGGGGTCGTCGCTCGCAACGAAACCCAACAAAAGCCATTAACGCGTCTGGTATTCATTCGCGACACGTATATATCGAACACCCATAGGATAAATAAATTGGTCAAAACGTTAGGACGGCGCGCGCTACCGCGGCAAATTTCGTACGCGTTAACGCGGCGACGGCAAATCCATTTGCCCGCGACAACGAAAGATTTCTCTCCGCGTTCAATTACTCATCCGGACGATGAGTTTCGTACATTGACGTGGCGTTTGCTCGTCGATTTTAAATTTACAACGACGTCGATTTTAAATTTACAGCGCGACGATACGGTATCATATTCCGTACGATTGTGGCGATCTCGTTGACGACGAAGCGACATTCTCGATCGAGTAATTTCCGATATTGTAATTGTGAGGGTGAACGTTAAACCCGTGCACTACTCACCTCGAGACGGTGTCGTTCGTCCTCGAGAACACGCCGGTGGCTCAACGAATTACGAAAGAGGCGATACGAAAGAATAAGAATTTATGAGCTACGTTAATGCCGAACCAACCCCCTTGGTTCGTTCGGGAGGAATTTCTGCAGCGAAGAGACGGCGTTCTCGCGGAACGCATCGTCGGTGAATTTTCAGATTTATACATTCCGCGATGAGATGGCAAAAATACACCGTCACGGTATACGCATACGCTGCTTCTGTACTCTCGTCGAACTGACAATTAGTTTCGTCGCGATGTATCGTTACGTATATACGCGATATACGGTATACTCGTACGGGTCTACCGTAGTAGATTTCCGTCCATCCGCGGTGACTAACGAGACTGCCAGAATCGTGAATTTTCATTGTCCGACGCACAATGAATCACAGAGATACGCGTCGCTCCGATTTCTACGAATTTTCACCGAACAAAACATTCCCCATTTTCTATACGTCAGTTGTTTATATCCGATACGGCTCGCACACGCGTCAAACGCTGATGTCACCCACGAGGTTCTTTTGTTTTTCATTCGACAGCCCGGAGATCTTGCGCACCGTAGTTTCCCTTGACTCGGCTCACCGGCACGATAAAGCGGCGCACCCGAGCCTCGTTTTAAGATCGTAGATTACGATTTGGCGAAGCACCGAGTTGTAGAAAAAGAGTTACGAGATACGCGTAGACGCGATATAACATCGATACGATTGGTTCTCCGTTCTTGAACAAAAATATCTACACCTCAATTTAGTTAGCGGTACCACATCGGAAAAAATGAATTTGTAAAACACCGAAATTAGGTGCTTTTTAGGTGCTTTTTTAAGGTTGTGTTCAAAATTTAAGTGCTCTTTATGTTTACAGAGAAAATGAAAAAATAAGATGCGCTGCTAGAAAGATATCAAGCTAGCAGCAACATCTCCTGGACTGCTCGCAAGCGGTCCAGGAGAAAAAATGAGCACACAGTATTTAAGTGCTTTTTAGGTGCTTTTGGAATATGCATTGAACGATCAAATTCAACTACCCCTTCCGCCAAAAAAGCACCCCCTCCGTAAGCTACATATGTAGCTAGCGGTGACTGGGCTAGAGGAATTTCCAAAAAACATTTAATGCCCTACAGAATTAGGTGCTTTTTAAGTGCTTTCGGAAAATGCATTGAACGGTTAAATTCAACTAGCCCTTCCGCCGAAAAAGCATCCCCTCAGTAAGCTACGTATGAAGTTAGCGATGACTGGGCTAAAGGAATTTCCAAAAAATATTTAATGCCCTAGAGAATTAGGTGCTTTTTAGGTGCTTTCGGAAAATGCATTGAACGGTTAAATTCAACTACCCCTTCCGCCAAGCTTTTTTGGCGGAAAGGGTACTTGAATTTAATCGTTCAATGCATATTCCGAAAGCATCTAAAAAGCACCTAATTCTGTAGGGCATTAGATATTTTCTGGAAATTTCCTTAGCCCAGTCACCGCTAACTTCGTACGTAGCTTACTGAGGGGATGCTTTTTTGGCGGAAGCGGTAGTTGAATTTAACCGTTCACTGCATTTTCCGAAAGCACCTAAAAAGCACCTAATTCTGTAGGGCATTAAATATTTTTTGGAAATTCCTTTAGCCCAGTCACCGCTAACTTCATATGTAGCTTGGTGAGGGGATGCTTTTTTGGCGGAAGGGGTACTTGACTTTAATCGTTCAATGCATATTCCGAAAGCACCTAATTCTGTAGGGCATTAAATATTTTTTGGAAATTCCTTTAGCCCAGTCGCCGCTAGCTGGATCTAGGAAAAAATGGCCGTGGAAAAAATGGCCGCGGAAAAAAAGGCCGAGGGAAAAAATGGCCGCGGAAAAAATGCCCGGAGGAAAAAATGGCCGATGGAATAAAAAACGTCAATGTTAAAATAAAATAAATGGTGTGTGTGTGTGTGTGTGTGTGTGTGTCCGCGTGTGTGTGGGCTGTGTGCGTGCGTGCAAAAAGATGAAACAGAACGCGCGCGCACGCACGCACGCACACACACGCACGCGCGCATGCGTCCGTACGTCTGTGTGTGTGTTTGGTTTGGTTTGGTTTGGTTTGCCCGTGTTTGTGTGTGTCTGTTGGGCTGTGTGTGAGTGTGTGTGTGTGTGTGTGTGTGTGTGTGTGTGTGTGTGTGTGTGTGTGCGTGTGTTTGGTTTGGTTTGCCCGTGTTTGTGTGCGTTTGTTGGGCTGTGCGCGCGCGCGCGTGTGTGTGTGTGTGTGTGTGTGTGTGTGTGTGTGTGTGTGTGTGTGTGTGTGTGTGATTGGTTTGGTTTGCCCGTGTTTGTGTGTGTGTGCGCGCGTGTGTGTGTGTTTGTGGGCGTGTGTGTGATTGGTTTGGTTTGCCCGTGTTTGTGTGTGTGTGCGCGCGTGTGTGTGTGTGTTTGTGGGCTGTGTGTTTAGTTTAGTTTGGTTTGGTTTGGTTTATTTTACCCAGTTACTTTAACATTGACGTTTTTTATTCCATCGGCCATTTTCTCCGCGGCCATTTTTTCCTAGATCCCCGCTAGCTACATATGTAGCTTACGGAGGGGATGCTTTTTGGCGGAAGGGGTACTTGAATTGAACCGTTCAATGCATATTCCGAAAGCACCTAAAAAGCATCTAATTCTGTAGGGCATAAAATATTTTTTGGAAATTACTTTAGCCCAGTCACCGCTAACTTCATATGTAGCTTACTGAGACGATGCTTTTTTGGCGGTAGGGGTAGTTGAATTTGATCGTTCAATGCATATTCCGAAAGCACCTAAAAAGCACCTAATTATGTAGGGCATTAAATATTTTTTGGAAATTCCTTTAGCCCAGTCACCGCTAACTGCATATGTAGCTTACTGAGGGGATGCTTTTTTGGCGGAACGGGTAGTTGAATTTAACCGTTCAATGCATATTCCGAAAGCACCTAAAAAGCACCTAATTCTGTAGGGCATTAGATATTTTCTGGAAATTCCTTTAGCCTAGTCACCGCTAACTTCATATGTAGCTTGGTGAGGGGATGCTTTTTTGGCGGAAGGGGTAGTTGAATCGAACCGTTCAATGCATATTCCGAAAGCACCTAAAAAGCACCTAATTCTGTAGGGCATTAAATATTTTTTGGAAATTTCTTTAGCCCAGTCACCGCTAGCTACATATGTAGCTTACGGAGGGGGTGCTTTTTTGGTGGAAGGGGTAGTCGAATTTGATCGTTCAATGCATATTCCAAAAGCACCTAAAAAGCACTTAAATATTGTGTGCTCATTTTTTCTCCTGGACCGCTTGCGAGCAGTCCAGGAGATGTTGCTGCTAGCTTGATATCTTTCTAGCAGCGCATCTTATTTTTTCATTTTCTCTGGAAACATAAAGAGCACTTAAATTTTGAACACAACCTAAAAACAGCACCTAAAAAGCACCTAATTTTAGTGTTTTGCAAATTCATTTTTTCCGATGTGGTACCGCTAACTAAATTGTGGTAATATCTACTATCTTTAAGGAATAATCGTTAGAGCGACAGCGATTCGGCTATTACGATGCCGTTACTTTTTGTATTGGCGTTAGTCGCGAATCGGCACGGCAACCACCCGAAACGCGCTTGTCCCACTTTTTGTGGTCGCGGACAATTTTTGACGCGGTACATCGTCGTGCCTATTCCCAACGGCCGCTCACAGGGGCTTGAGATTCCATCGAATCGGGCGTTCTTTCTCAATGTGGCGATGGCCGGGACATCCTCTTTGCCGTTCGATCGCGGGTACACGGACGTACGTACCCGCGTTCTTACCTCGATATCGCGCGTTGGAATATTCGAGAAGGGTGAAAATCGATCTGTCGAAAGGAAAAACGTTCGGCGCGAAGGAGAAAAGAAGGGAAGAGAGGAAGATAGCGTTTTGAGTTATCCCGTACTCGTTCAAACGTGGCTGTGGCTCTTCGCGCGCCACTTCAAGTACACACATTGGCCAACGTATAACGCCGCTCGCGTATCTTTCGTTCGGATAGCGGGGGTAATCGATTTCCTATTTTTTAGAGCGGTGGCAATTTTTCAACGCCCGGCGAGAAATAACTCCGGAATAAGCCGGAATAAACGTCGGTATCCCGGCGCGTCCGACTCACACTCCGCTCTCAATCGATGGCGAAAAAAAGTTAAGAAAGAGCGCGGGAAAGAGGAAGAAGATTTCCTCTTCCTTTCTTTCATACCGTCCTCCTGTCTTTTCGTCTCTTCGTCCTTTTTTGCCTTTTACTTTTCCGTTCCCCGCTCTCCGGACTCCATCTTTCTCCGTACTCCGACGGGGCAGCTTTTAAGTTTTATCTCTTTTCTCTTCGTCCTCCTCCGGTTTTCCCCGCGTCACCTCTCTCTTCCCTCTTTACCCATCTTCGTTCGCGCCTTCTCCCTTTCTCTCGTTGTCCCGAGGCATTGGCCAAACGGTGCGCGGCGCCCAAATTCACCGGTAAGTTGGAACGAGAGAGGGACAGAGAGAGAGAGAACCGTACAAGCTGGATTCCGCTATCGGAATCGGACGAAATGGGAATGACTTCGCGGACTGGGAAGCTCTACGGCATTATCTATTTAATAGATTACGTTCAGATCCACTTTTTGGCCCGTGTTGACTCGTCCCAAGCCCGATAAAGATATAATAGCTCCGAACCAAGACTCAATGTCCCCGTCTCGGCGCTTCGAGAAAATTTTTCTGTAATTTAACCGTGAACAAAATTTGCAAACTTTGGCGAACGTTTACGCATACTTCTTATTCCCGGCGATCCACCATCGACTATTGTTAAATAGTACAAAAAATTCGACGCGAAACAGTCGCTACCGACGTAATCGCCGTCACTTCACATTTGTTATCGTCGCGAAATTACCGATTAGATTACAATAATTGTAATCTAATCGTCGTTTAGACGCTAGAATTTATTAACGTCGGATCATTGAGTACGAGACGGCGCGATGCTACGAAAGGGACTCTCGCGGGTTGGAGTTGCCTGACGTTCGCCATAGCGAACGAGTCACTGGGTTCGAGATGCGAAATAAAGGAACTCAACGAGCATAGATAAAGGCGTACCTTTGATGTATGGGAAAGCGAGGGAAAAATCTCGATGGACGGAGTAAACCGGATACGGAAAATATTCAAGAAAGTGGCTATCCCTGGTCCGTGAGGATGGACCTTACCAGGGAGCTACTGGGTTCCAGTTCGCAATTCAAATCGGGCGCAAACAATATCGTTTTATCGAACGGCTGTTCCAACGGTTTGTCGGGTCTTGATTACTTCTCGGTAATTTTCGTATTAAAGTCATTGAAAAAAGTGTGCGTGCTTTCCTAGGATACGCGGATGTAAGTACGGTGACGAATAACGTGGTTCACAATCTATCTCGACGTCAAATCCGCTTACACGATTCATCGAGTTTCATATGGGATGTGAATTTCCGGTATATTCCTTACGGAAAACCGCTTAATATCGTTCTATTAAAATAATATTTGTCATTGGACACGCGACAAAATCGATATTTCACTCGAAACACATTCTATTTGGAAAGGACGGCCCATTTTTATCTAAATCGAGTGACCAATGCGAGGCATCAAAGGGCGCTGTGAAAAAAGCCAGAATGGGTGTTGCGGCATTTTTTAAAGCCGTAACACTCGTTCTCCGCTGGAGTAACGAACGGAGTAACAAAAGTTACTCCGACAACGGAGTAGCTTTTGTTACTCCGTTGTCGGACCATACGGCCGGACGGAAGAATGCTTTTTTTCGAATATTGCAAATGTAAAACATATATTCGACCCATAATCCGACGGTTGATTTTTTATTTTTCATTTTATTTTCTTAATTAGAATACTCTCTTCTCTATAATTAGAATATTTCTATAATTAGAAAAAAATAGACAGAGGCGCGCGGACGTGGTCGGTCCGAACGGTGGCGAACATTTGCCGTTCACGCGGCAATCGGTTTTTACAGTTCGCGCGAGTTTAACGACATTGGGATGAAAACGATGCGAAACGGTGAGGTATACACGAATGGAAAGTGAGTAGGAGCGGTGAAGGAGACAAGGATCCCCGTGTACCAAACGTGGAACAACGATAGTTGCCTCGGTTTCCGCTTCGTAAACGTCAATTTCCGATCGGCATGAAAAATAATGAAAAGATACTCAAATACGTTCGTAGTTATTGTCGCACACTCGTTATCTACATACATATCTCTCTATATTATATAAATACTAGGGGGGTCTCGCTCCCCTTCGCGCTTCGCGCGTCAACCCCCTGACCACAATTTTGGACACCCCCTGACCTCGATTATGGACACCCCTGACCTCAATTTTGGACACCCCCTACTCAACTCTTGTACAACGGCGACGGCGGCGAAATATTTATATAATATAGAGAGATATCGCCGCCGCCGTGTACAAGAGTTCAGGAGGTCAGCTTTACCAAACGGGTTAGGGTCGCCCCGTTTGGTGAATCTGACCGAGTTTCCTTTACCACGAGGGAAGGGGGGAAACGGTCAGCTTCACCAAACGCGGCAAGCATAAACCGTTTTGTGAAGCTGACCGGATCGAAAATGACCGCTAATGCACCCCTGCATTTGCGGTCATTTTCGGCGGGGTCAGCTTGCTCAGCAAGACTAGAGGAGTAGGGGCGGAGATCTGGCAGGGTTCGAGTGGGAGGGGAGGGGACTCCTCCGTCGCGTACAAGAGACCATAGCAACGGTCGCCATAAAACAGGTGGCCATAGCAACGGTTGCCATGGCAACGGTCGTCATAGCGAAGGGTGTGAGGGCACGGGTACGAGAGCGCGGGTGTGAAGGCACGGGTGCGAGGGCGCGGGCACCGAATGCAGGGGTGCACTTGCGGTGTTTCTCGGCGAGGTCAGTCGTAGCCGAAGAGCCTGTCTAACGCCTCTGGAGATCATTCAGCTCTTGGGGAGCCCCCCCCCCCCCCCCCATGCTACATTGCCAAATCAGCCGTCGTATCAGCCATAGAGATATTCTAG
The DNA here is from genome assembly GCA_958009045.1 of Oxytorus armatus. Classification (NCBI taxonomy): domain Eukaryota; kingdom Metazoa; phylum Arthropoda; class Insecta; order Hymenoptera; family Ichneumonidae; genus Oxytorus; species Oxytorus armatus. The sequence goes on from OY253754.1 coordinate 17,599,504, forward strand.
CTATATCTATTCTTATTATCGACTCTTCCTTATGTATTATTATATCATATGTAATTTACACATTACATTTACACACCACTAAGAAGTAGGTAATACGCGTCGAGGACGAGAACTATTTTTTTTTTCGTTGATGCCAATGCGGTAAATTTTTTAACAAAAAACAAATTCAGACCGAATTTTTGTTTTTAATTAAAGAAATCGAAATTTGTTCGTTTCTTTTTTCGTTACACTACGTTTAAGACGATGCAAAATATTGAAGTTTGAATTAAAATGACCCAAATAATTCTGCAAAAAGAACTTTTACAAAGACGGAATTATTCGGATGGTTCTTTATTTCGTTGAAAAGTGCCAAGTCCGTTTTTAACGGAACAGAGTACACAAAGTGTCATTATATATTGACGCAAAAATATATTCAATCCAAGAGGTGCATGAGACGCGGAAGAGGAAAACACACTGATACGGGGGGTTGGCGCACGAAGCGCGCAGGGGGGCGAAGCCCCCCTAGTATATATATACATATATATATATATGAAATATTTCGTGAGAACTCGATCAACACTCGAACCTTCTTTCGATATCGCGGAAATTTTTTAATCGTATTCCTTTCAATGTAACGAGAGTTCGGTTAATTTGAACAATTCGCGCGAGTTACCACGATTCGAGTTGGCGATAACTTTTTATTTACAAAACGGACGGTGAAAGTTGGCTCTGTTCGTCTTGCAACACACCGTTTAAAAAAAACTGCAATTTTTACGGCGATAGAATTTTTTCAAATTTTTGCAAAGAGGAATTATCCGGTTTTTTATACACTAAAATTTTGAAAACGTCTGAAGAAAAAAACAAATATTTCAAGCGAACGTTCAAAGTGCGCGTCGGTTTCTAATATATTTTTTTCATCTTTCTGTTCCCAATGAAAACGTCGTAGGGGATTAAAAAGGTACGCGAAATGTCTAGCGATTTTTAAAAGTCATCGCTGGAAAAGTATTTGAGATAAGATTCTAACGAGTGCCGTTCGGTCGTTCCATTCTATACGGAATAGCGATGAGGCATAGATGCTTATCGACGTGAAATGACCCATATGGTGTTGTACGACTACGGGGATGTAGCAATAATCCCGGTTCACTACTGGCAATTAAAGGTTGCGAAAGACTTTGGAATAATCAACGATAATGCCGGAAACTCCCCGTTCTAGAAAATGGCAGAGAGAAAAAATGGGAGGGGTGCGAGATAGCGGTCAGGATTATTGCGATAATTGACCAACTGAAAATGGTCTGGATCATGTATATCTACGTATAACAATTTTAATACCGATGTTTTACCAATAAAAATATAAATAAATTTGAATAGCGGTAAACTTTTGCGATAAAATAATACAATACCAAACACCGACATCTTCTATGGTATTGACCGCGGTCAGTACTGGGACGGGTAACCGCTTAGCCTTGCACCGGCTCGAACGCCGACTACCGCGCGGGGAACAGTTTGCCCGAGCGTCCGATGGTAAGACGAGTGAAACAGTGAAAAAAATAAAAAGCCGCCCGTATCGACAGGGGTTTTTCGTAGTTTTCCCCGTGCCCACGGCAAATGCGATACGGCGTAGCTTGAAGGCGGCTGCGGATGTTCGGTTAGCTTAGCACGGTGCGGGTAGGGAGTGATCGGGGGAAAATTGGCAAGTGTCGCGCGTAAAAAGCCACGAGGCGTATACGTTGGAATACGCAAAAAAAAAGAAAATTAATACTTAAATCTAGAAAGAAAATCTTTCAACGTCACGTCGCGTCTCAAAATAATCCCTTCAACTTTTGTACATTCTTAGCGATAGAGTATTTTTTTTTTTACGTAACGGCCATTTCGTAAGAGATCTTGGGCATTAACGGGCACCACTACATTTTATCGCACAGGCTTCCGTTTGTGTGACACTTTTTTTTCGCGACGCCGTACAACACACAATGGACGAATAATTGTTAAGTGAAAAGTCACGTTATTCCGACCCGCCCAAGCGTTCCCCGCTTTAGCGTTTTACGGGGATAACCTAAACGCTCGAATTATTATTCAACCGTTTGTTCCTCGTCGCGCGTAAGTTTATTCAAAAACGACCTCGGTAAAAGACTTTCGGTGGCAAGAATGCATTAGGGACTTGCGGAGATGAAAGGAATATATATATATGGTTTATAGGTTGCGTGTAATAAAAAATACATGTATCAATCATATGTCACGTGTATTCTTAAATACACAAACGTTTCTATATAAATACACGTGACATACGTTACAATGCACACGGTGAATATATTTTCATAGTGTTGTATCCGTTCGACGAAGCAGCGTTAATTTTCCGATAAACGGAGGTATCAGTGACGAAGAATAAATTGTAACGAGTCGTTTGTTTCATTTATGGTCGGATCATGGATTTAATATTCTCAAGATTTTCACACCATTTCAGAATGTCGCGCGACAAAAATGCCACGTTACCGATACGTGTGTCTCGTACAAAGCCGTTAAAGAGGTCCGGTTAAACGCGTGGATCAGTTTATTACGGAGTTACGATTTCGCCGTATATGCTGACGCGGTCGGAATTGAGTCAGCCGGGCCGGAGAGTACGTACGGTGCTCTTTCAAACTCACGTCGTTTTCGTCGCGTTCTTCGACACTCGCGGGCGCGACAGACTCGAGTCTTCTTGGCCACTCGGCAAGCGCGGCTCGCACGGTCCCGCCCGTGCGCTCGTTCATCGTCGCGCGGAATCACCCTAACTCCGCGTACCACCTTCGTCACGAAACCTTTCGACGTTTTTTTCCGCCCGACTCGGACTCACCCTGTTCGGCAATCACCTTACTCGCACTCTCCTCTCGAAGGGTGGTATCCCTCGTCGCGACGACGGCGCTTTCTACGACTCTCTCGTCCGGACCCGAGAGGCGGAGAGAGGAACGAGCTCCCGCTATAGCGGTATACCGATCGAGCCTCGTTCGAAACCGCTTCTTCACACTCGTGGCCTCTGGCCCCCGTTCGTCTCCTCCCATCGCGCTCGCCTCGTAGAAAAGCCCGGCTCGCTCCACTCGTCGTCCCCCCGGAGGCTACGGATTTCGAGACCGTTTTTCCACTCGAGCGACGAGAATCGGCGAGCATCGATGGGGCTCGATACCCCCGTGCTCCTTCTTTTTCTTCTTTTTTCCTCCTCTTATTCCTCCTCTTATTCCCCCTCGAAACCGCTAGGATATATGAATAAATATTAGAATTTCGCGGGAGAAATCCCGTTTTACGACGAAATATTTGCTTCCCGCGCCTCTGGCTGATCGATCCGCTCGCTTCGAGACGTCTCTCGTATACGCTAGCCGCGCGTATTCACCCTCTTCCCATTCGTCCGGAATACATACCGACCACCCTCGTCTCTGATGTTTCATCCTCAACCAACCGTGGCCCACGGATGCGCGTTCACTCCCGATCGTAACTATCAAGGACGGTGAATCAGCGCGGTCGCGCACGTGTATCCGCGTACGTACGGACGCACAAGCGCGTCTCAACCCGCACCGGTGCGTGCGTACGGTTATAGATTTTTGTTTAATTCGCTGGATCCCGTTGTTAATCCCGGAGATAAAATCCTCCGACGCCTTTGCCGGAGACTCTGCCCCACCCCCCGTGCGTGAGTCCCGAGTTACCGGTAATCTTCTCCCACGCACTCTCAACAAATCATCCTCTCGTATCAAATAGAAGCGGCTTCGTCGGAAAGGAACCCCTTTTCGTTTGAGGGCCCGATACGCTCCTTTGACGAGAGAGAGAGAGGAATATCCGCGTACATTCCCCTCGAGTTGAGATTATCAACGTTTTTATACGACAGGATTTGTTCTTAGACGACTCTCACGTACGCGAGCCGCTCGTACTCTCACCGAAAGAACGAAATATTATAATATATTATATCGGCGGTCCTGTAATTCGCGTTCCGTTGGGTCGTACCATTGGGATAAATGGAAGGTTTTGGTACCGGACGCGTTGGAGGTGACGCGTGTCGTGCTCGACGCGGAGCAACCCTTTTTTCTCCGTTGAAAAGTAAACGAGACAAATAGATGAGAATATATAGATGACTTCGGGACGAATGAGACGAGAACATTTACTTACGTCCGGGTAGCACGGTGTAATTCCAATTTATTTTTTCACTCGAACGGTCTTTGTGCCTATGAATCTCCATTGAGCGTACAGCCTGTGGGAAAATGAGCCGTTTAAAAGAAAACATTCTGGACGAAAAGCCGCCACCTTGAAAGTCGAACCGATTATTCGTTTCGACGACGAGCTATCTGTACCGTCCGTTGGCCGGAGTATACAGACGTTTCGACCAACCGGAGCCTCGGATCTCGTACCGACTCCAACGTGAATCGCGAGCCGATTACTAGGAATAAAAAAACATTCCGGCCAATCGATTATTCCGTCGCGCACTTGACGTCCGATACACGAAATTATATTTCTTTTATTTTATACGATAATTGTACGGTGTTCTTTTGCATTCTACTTTCCCCGCTATTCCCCTTCAAATAAAATGTCTTATTTGTCACGGGGAAATAGAGGTGAGCGTGCACTTTTATTTTAGGACGATAACCCAAAATTAACGCTCGCGGTAATAACTTAATAGTAAAAAAATAATTCCACAAATTGTCACCTAGCCCGTCGTCACCAAATATCCAAACGCGATACGAAGTGATACCGTCGCAAATTATAGTATCGTGTCTATTTCCATGTATAACAAAATATTCTTTGCTTTATTACTTTTTGATTCTACCGTCTCGTTTTACCGTTTCGAGTCTACGGCCTTTTCACGGAATGGGAAAAATAAACTCTGACGCGGGGATGGGAACCGACCGAACGGATCGGGTCTGGGACTATCTCAAAAAGTTGTCGTTCAATGCTCCAAATGATAGATTAGCGATTGATCATATTTATAAGTAGACCGTCCAGAAAATTAGATGACTCGCGAGAGCCTCTTAACAACAACAAAAATATTCCTTTTTCGAGATACGGATTTGTTTAAAGTCAAATCGTTTTTCACCGTGAACGAATGCTCCGGGTGAGTGCACCGATTTATTCCCATTGTGAAATCACAAAAGCCATATGTCGATAGTTCAAAATCAGTATGGCGGAACGAGTGTGTATAAAATATATATATAGCATAGACTTCGCTGACGTTTGGCTTTGAACAAACGAGATACGTGTAATCCACATTGTACAAATATTTCAATCATTCGGATTGCCGCGCACGGCTCACAAAAACTTGGGTCTCGCTGAATTTTTCGTTATCATCTACCGTACATCGCCATGTAAAAAAATAATCTCATTGAGAATGGCCCTTTTCCAATGAAAATACAATCTCGTTCAATGACGAGCCAGTCATTGTCGTCTCTGGAAAACAATTCATAGTCATTAATTTCCCATTAGCAATTCGATCGCTGCAATCACTAGATTTCAACGTAAGAATCACGCGCGCTAGGGATGCCGCATCCGTGGACCGATCCCCGCTTCAAGACTATGAACCGAGTTTTCTTAATGACGATGGATATATCCAGAAACAGAAGCGCAACTCCGCTGTTGATTCGCCCCGACGCAACGCAAGCGGCAGTTTCGTTCCCTGTCTCTCTCTCTCTCTCTCTCTTCCTCGGACGAGGTGTGCCACGCGTGAGGTCACTCGGGCTATACGACTCTGCGCACTCTTGAAGGATTCTGAGAGCCAGATAGAGTATCCGGCATCCACGGTAGACGCGACGGTACGGCCGAAGGGCTTCCACCCAGCAGAGGGGACACGGATGTGAGCAACGCGAGTACATAATTACAACGAGTACGACTGCCCCTACGTACTCCCGGGACTTCGCCCTAACCGGATCTCTCGCACTTTCTCGGAGATTCGACCACTCTTCCACTCGTTATAATGTAGACAATGCCACCCCGGGGAACGAGCTGGCTAGGTCGAGAGCCGATCGATCTCGATGCTATGATTTCGTGGAAAAACGTGTCACGCGTTGGCTAAAATCCCGTGCCGTTCTACCAATTCGATGTACCGCACCGTACATCCCGTACATCTCACCTTCCATATAATATAACTTTCGTCACCGACAAACGTAACACCGGACAAAAATAATTACACCGAAATCATCGTACACATTTTTCACAGCTATTTGTGGGATAACAATGGCATTATGAAAATTCCACTTTCATTATGGATGAAAAAATTAACGGGTTAGGCCACTCTAGAGGCCGAAAACAATATGCTTTTTTTTTTTTCTTTCATAAAAACTAGAAAATAAATCGAGATTACAAAATAGGGTGTTTATCATACGTATCAGTGGACTGTATACAATCATTTTTGTCGAGCGATTCATTTGAAAATGGCGACTGTGCAGCGTTTTTACGATGACGTCTCCGTTTTTGTTGGCCTGAAACATAACTCAGACAATTTTCAACCGCTTCACTTGAAACTTTGAATATATCTTTAAAAATACATTGTCTATGGTCGTGCGTAGGATTTTTCTTCGTAGGACAATGTATTCTTAAAGATATATTCAAAATTTCAAGTAAATCGGTTGAAAATTGTCCGTGAGTTATGTTGTTCCGGCCAACAAAAACGGAGACGTCGTCGCAAAATGCTACGTAGCCGCCATTTTGAAATTAATCGCTTGAAAAAAATGATTGTATACAGTCACTGATACGTATGATAAACACCCTATTTTGTGATCTCGAATTATTTTGTAGTTTTGTTAGAAAAAAAAATCCCCAAAAAAGCATATTGTTTTCGGCCTGACCCCTTGAGAAACGTGACGCGAAAGATAATTTACATTTGCCTTTCTCGGCACTGCATATTTAAAGAAAATACAATTTAATAACTGGTCCATTCTCGTATCACAAGTAAAGGTAAATACCATTTTTCGACAACCGAAAACGTACCCCTCTCGACTCGTCTCGTGCTTCGCGAGTAAATTGTAAACGGGAGTCGGTGAAACATTTGTATCGGCGGATGGTAAGGCACTGTTTGACTAATATATATATATATATATATATATATATATATATATATATATATATATATATATATATATATATATATATATATATATATATATATATACACACACAGGATAGTAGCGTCGGGAGTTTGACCGTCGGGACTATGACACGCTCCCAAGACCGGGCAATACAAATAAAAAAAATATATATATATATATTCTTTCCTTTCGCTCAATCGCGCAGTTGTTTTATTTAAAATAAAAAAAAAATGAAATAGAATAAAAAAAAATAAAAAAAAAAACCCAATTCGTTCAAAGTGTTGAAAAGGAAATTAAAGTTAAAAAAAAGTTGCGTGTGCAGCACCGTGCACATGATTGGAGTGAAACTTCTTAAAAAATAAAGAAAAAGAATAAGAGAGATTTAGTGTGAGAGAGACAGCATTTCAAAATAAATACAATAATACAAAATTTGCATAGAAAATATTCGGTTTATTCAATGTTTACCATTATCATTGGTTGGTGCTTCAATTGGTAATAATGATATTGATGGTTTATGATAACTAAAATATGAAATATATGTCCGTGATTCGATGTTTTCAAGATAACGTGTAAAAATTGCATCTATTGTAGTTCTCGATTTTATTGTTGACTCGTTGGGTTTATTGTTCACGTACGGACGAAATTTTTCTAGAGATAAATATTAATTATTACGTACACGCGTAGTACCTCAGTTGTACATATACAGCGTCTGACTGACGCATACATCTATAAAGCGCGCATGCGCGAGCCTATCTTATTCTATAGCTTTGTATCGTGTATACGTCGCTCTCTTTTGCTCTACTCCCGTAGCATCGGAATACATAGCTCTCTTTTGCCCCACTCTCGTGGCATAAGAATACATAGCTCTCTTTCGTCCCACTACCGTGGCTACACAATGTATAGCTCTCTTTTGCCCCACTCCCGTAGTCTCGGAATATATAGCTCTCTTTCTCCTTCTCTCTACGTAATATCTTTCTTCTCTCTCGTGTAACGAAATGTGCCTAAACGTGAGGCGTCCTTGAAATTTCACTCGCCGCCCAAGAAGTTTCACTTAACAAAAAAACTCGATTTTTCTGTGACTCGAGACCCCCTTGAGCCGCGGAGAATGGAAGAATTCCACGTGCCAATGGCTCGGTAAAGTAACGGGTGCGCGAATTCGTTCAGAAAAGAGGTGTACGGTGTGTCGCTCGAGTTTCGCGAGTTTCGCGTCGCGTTGTCTCGTGGCTATGACGATACGATGATGCCAGCGCGCGGGTTAACGATAAGATGGTACGGGGGTGCGCGATGACTCCGGGCACACCTCTCATCGGTTCTGCCCCATGTGACTCTTCGCCCGTACCGGTCACCTTACACCACGCGTTGATTCGTGTTAAATTCGGAGGAGGTTTTTCGGCAGGTTGAAGCAACGATTTGACGTTTTTAACAATTTCAATTTCGTACACACCGTTCTTGCTAATGTCGGAGGTCGGTTTATTTTTTTGTGCACGACCACCATTTTAGACTCCTCTTTGGGCTTTCCGTCGGTCTCGTTCTTTCGGGAGGATTTGTTGAAAAATTAGAGGTAAAAAATGAATCACCGTAATATATGTATACGTATGTAAATGTAAGATAGCTGCGATAAGTTTTCCTCCGTTGTACAATGAAAAATGAAGACGGAACACGCGCGCGCCACCCCTAAATCTGTTAATGGGCTTGCGAGCAGGCTTTTGCCTTGTCCGCTCGTTCCGTGCGAGCGTACGTATAATCTACGTTGCGAGTCGCGAGTATCGGAGCTACCGAACGCAGAGGTATTCTCTGGTCGCGGCGGGCGCCGAATGATTTGTTGGGGTAAAAATAGGACCGCCCGCGAATCTCCACCCTGTGGGGGTGCCCGTTCGTGTCGAAAGAATGAATTTATACCTTAACGTTAACGCGGAAATGTATGTGTATTACGAATGTGTATTACGAATGTGGCAAGTGGAACCGTGCGAGTAAGTTTGTGTGCGCAAATTCCCGGAGGCTCGTACCTGAACTCTCGCGTTACAGACGCATTGCCATTTTAATATTTCCTCTTTTGCGCGCAAACAAAGTTTCCACGTCCCCTTCGTTGATGCGATTCGCGTTACTACGAAAATGTTTGCATCAATGGTTGGACCATCGACGCGGTTAAGACCCCCGCGATTTTGAAATTGAAGAAAGACCTTTCACGCAAATGGATCATTAACGAGCAATAATAGCTGTCGAGCTTGAAAAAATTTGGTCGTGGCGTTCGGACGATATGGATTATTGAATTATGCTTCCTCGTCGAGGAAGTTTTGTTTTAATTTTTTTAAATCGCGTTTTTAACGTCATTGCGTTTGCAGTTTTCCAAAATATCGAGAAATCACATTTACAAAAAGCGTCGTAATATGGAATTGATTCGAGGTTGAGACTCTGAAATTCGACACACACAAGTAAATCGGGGTCCCTCGCTCTTTGCGATTTTTCTAACGGGTGACGCGTTCTTTTCGATTCTATAAGATTGAAAAATATTTTCAAAAAAGTCTGTCAAGAGTGGCTCGTGCAATTTTCGAGCCATCGTGCCAAAACTCTCTACGCAAATAGACCGTGCTACCGTTCGCTATTGAATTTAGAGGATCGATCGAGGCGTTTTTCGACAAATCGATATTCTCGTCCGTCGAGGCTCTGTCTCTCGTGTAATATTTGGGCGATCGTGCAAAAAGTTCGCACATCGATCGAGCACTACCGGAGGATATTACGTATGAAATTTGAGAAAGAAAAATCGATTCGGGCCTATGCGCGTTGTTTCGTTTTCGTATCGTCGCGAACGTTGTTTCGCGCGGGAGCACCCGTGGATGGGAGCGACGAGGCAGCGCGTACGCGCGGAGTTTCCGCGACGACGAAGAACGGGAAATTCAGTCGCGCGATATACGTAAATCGAGTTTATAAACGGGCGTACGAGCTATGCTGTCCGGAACGCGTACGTGAGCCATCGACGACCATCGACGATCTAGGAACTCGTTAAGTTGCGAGAAAAATCATAGCGTATCACGAAATCTCGGTAACGCGTAGGCGGATCTTAGAGGATGAAGATGCGTTCGAGAGAGAAAAATAACGTTATATTATAAAAGTCTCGTCAGATTATTTTTGCTCGACGGCGTTTGCGCGTGAGATCGGTTTGGAGCTCGAATATTCGGATTATCAGGGTATCTTAGAGCACACAGAGACAAGCGGCATTCTTGCTTTGAAATTTTTTTTCATTCAAAACAAGTTTTTAAATCAAGTTTAAAAAACTATAATGAAAATCTCGAATATCCGCTTTTCATAGGTTTAAAAAAAAAAGCGAAAGTACCGAAACATAATACGGAGAAAATGCAAAGAAAAAAATGGCGTGTCTATTGGTTCGTAAGATGTACGTTACATCTTTGAGAGCTCTATTTATGTATTGTTAATTAATTAGCGCTCCGTGCGGTGAATTTCGATGATTGAAAAATAATTATTAATGAAATTATTGACTCCGGTAATTTTCACAAAACTCGCGTGAAATAGAACCGTGGTCGTTACCTAATTTGCTCCGTGCGCCAGATCCCGAGCGTGATTTTTCAAGACGAGAGACGGTCGCGTTGGTTCTTGGATCGAAGAAAGAAGTCGCCCCCGTAGATCTTTTAAACAATGGTCTCCTTCCGTCGCGTCGTCTCCGCTAACCCGTGATCCAACACCGCCGTATAGCCGCCGCATCTCGTAGAGTTGACGCGAGGAGCGCGAAACCGTCGCGAAAGTCTGTGCAAATTCCGTCGATCGGAAAACGATAATTCCGAGAAGTTGGCCCGGAAGGCTCGTACGTACGAAAGACGGTCCTCCGTCCGGCACTTCCGTGGTACGGTTGTCGCACGGACCCAACCGTTTCTCATATCCAATTTGCGGTAGTAACGCTTCGCGGTTAAAGCAAAGGGTACGCGCGACGGTCGCGACAGAGGATACCCCGACGGAGTTGGCTGTTCGTTATGCGCGGATCTCGACCAGCCGATACGTACCCTAACGCGCGCACTCAACGTATGCGAAGCGCGGATTTCCGTTTTCTTCCGCGCGTCTCGTTTCTCTCTCTCTCTCCCTCTCCTCCCCGACCTTCCCGTCTGCGTTTATACGCTAGGGGTGTACGGCGAAACGATCGAACGTATGTTTAGCGGAGCCAGCGGCGGTTCCGTACTCGCTCGAACTTGGTTCGAGCCAAGTTCGAACAGAGCTGTACCGTCTCGAACGCGTGTCCGAAAGGTTTGAATTGTATAAACTGCCGGAACTGTTCGAACAACTCGGCGCTCGGTTCGACTCGCCGTGGTTTCGTTCGAACGTTTTCTATTGGAATAAATTATTCGTAAGAAAAATGAGGTTCTCGGTATAAAGAATGACGGAATCGGGGGTCTCTCGCGCGGTCCGCAGTGACGAAAAACGGAGTACGCACTATCCGAAATGATGGAACGGTCTTCGGAACTAACATGTACGAGACGTAACTAAGGCGCACAAGTATTTTGTAATATACAACCGTTGGCCATTAAAAACCGTAATCATACGACGAAATCTAATGTATCATTGTCCTCGAAGTTGACACATTTGATGAAACAAGTAAGATTTTTAAAAAATATTACAAATTAATTGAATCGATCGACTCGGTTATCGATACGTACGGATATGATTTTGCTCGCGAGAACGCTTCCCATCTAGCGGGGCTCGTTGCTCAACGAAACTTCTTCGTCCGTCGCGTGTATATTTATTTCCAACCGAATGATGGGTCGGTATAATTCGATTGCAATACATTTTTTCGCATTACCACAAACGAAGTGCGTTTTGTAGAGACAACAAACAATTTTTGCTTCTAGCAATTGTATATGATTAACAAAAGGAGGATATCGTTCCCGACGACAACAAAAAAAAGGAATATATTGTTTTTGTTAAAAAACGGAGGCAAACAACGAATTTTGTTGACGCCACTTTGGCTTTTTAGTCGGTGTCTTTTCCATATATCCGAATAAATCCCACATATATCCGGTATATATAGTGTATATGGGACGAGCACATACGGCTCGCGCGCACTAAATCCCCTACGGTTTGCTCCGATGATGGTCGCTATGGTTCTCAACTCTCGTACACGACGCCTTAAAAGCCTAGTATATCTACACGTCTGTGTGTATATATCTATATATACATACCAGAGGGCTCCGCCTCCTTGCGCGCTTTGTGCGGTAAAGCTCCCTTCCGCCTCGGCTGGTTTACCGACACATCGGCGGCAGTGGCAGCGTCATATACTTGATATATATATATATTTCGCCGCCGCCGCCGCCGCCGCCGCCGCCGCCGCCGCCGCCGCCGCCGCCGTGTACAAGAGTTGAGGGGGGAGCCCGGGGCGAGATGGGACGGGTGGGGGGTTGGCGCGCGAAGCCCCCTTAGTGTGTGTGTGTGTGTATATATATAGGACGATATACAGGGTTATTAAAAATAGCCGGACCACTCGTAATTGTGGGATTCGGGATGATCTCGAGAATCGAACTATCTCGTTCGATGTTTCGCTCAATATCCCGTTCGACATCTTTCGGGATATCTTTATTTTCTTGAACGGCAATGTTTTCTTTCCCGCGAATGACCGGGCGAACCAGCGCGGATGGTCGATCAGACGCGTCATTTCAATCGCGCTTCGCTCGTTAGAAAAGCCGATTTCGATAAAAGCCGGGCCGCGTTTGGCCCAACTTTAAATTACATTTGGCTACAATTTTTCTTTTTGTTTCGAGTGGCTCTACGGGTGGTTCCCGTATTTCGAATTACCCTCTATACGTTATACACGTCGAATATCCTTTTTTCCATAGAGGCCAACTTCGATGAAACTATTTCACCGTGTAAGCGAGGAAATAAACGGAGACCGGTCGGATTGAAATCGTACAGCCAGCGGGTGCAATTTGGTCCGCGGCTTTTTTTCTCTCCGGTCGTGTTTCCGTTGACACGGCGGCCGCCTCTGGGTCTCCTTTTGTACCCTCTGTTTTTCTTCTATCGCGTTCCGTTTCGACTGGAAAAGAGTCCTCGTGACTGGTACAGATTTAGTGATCGTTCGTACGTCTTTTATTCCCTACAATTGTGCCCGACTTATCGTGACTTTTTTTCGTCATTGCGAGTTTACCACCGACCCGATACATACCATTACGATATGAGATCCAACGTCCGAGGTTGAATCTCGTTGCGCCGCATCTTCCGATACTCGGATCCTTTTGCCGATAGCATCCGATCGTGGATGTACCGTATTCCACGAGCGTTACGTCGTTTATAAACGAAAGCGATTAAGAATGTGCGCAACAATTGCGAAATAAAATAATTTTGTGGATGAAACTCTGAAACCCATGGCCTCCCGAGCACAAAACAAATCCGTCTAATCCGTCTAATCCGTCTAATCGGTCTAATCCGTCCCCCGGCCGAGCGAAGACGCGAACCCGCTCAGCACTGGGAATATACCACGTTGAAAGGTTCTACCCAGGATTCTAGCCTATTTTCTAATCGTTACTCGATGCGGATACCGACGGTCTTTGGAAGTAAATACGACAATGGGCGAGGAATGCTAGAATTTTAAGGGGAGCCAGCCAGCCCCCCCCCCCATCGAAACCTTTTAAATCATCGAGAATCGTGACCAGCTGCTACGGAACTTGCTCGTGCAACGCGAGGGAGTCATTGACGCTCGTGGAAAACTACCCTGTCGAAGATAATCGAGCGAAACAACGGAAGATCTTTGCGAACTCTCAGTTTCACGTTATGAAATACAAAGTGCCAGTTGTCCGAAATCAACTTGACCATGGCTTCTGATCGAAATTTAATGCTCTCGGCATACATTTTTATGAATATTTCCGTCCGTGCATCGAAGATAGAAAGTGATCCATTGGCGTACGAGAAAATCGATACTGACGGAATCTAATAACGCGACCGTTACTCGCGCTCTCTCTCTCGTTACGTACAATCGTCGAGCCCACCTCGCATCTCGCAATGTCAGAGAAAGCAATTGTATCGGACTCGACACTCGCGCAATCTCCTCGAACGTTATTTCGCCATCATCTTACGGTAAAAGTAATATAGGTTTTGTCGACACCCGGAACGGTATCGCGAGCCTGCCGTCGCATCTTCCTCTCCGGTCGCCGCTCAATCATTTTCGATATGTACTATATACTCGTACCGAGTATAGTTTTTTCACGCAGGCTTCTTCCGTACCGTGTCGAACGGTGTATCGATTTCGAAAGAGTCAACGAGAGAGAGAACGAGTCTCGCGCGTACAGGTCTATTTGACTCTGCGATCTCTCGCCACTTTCGGCTCTATACCCAAAACGGTTCCTCGACCGAGTCGAGAACCTCCTTTGGACTCTCGGCCCTTCGCTACATCGCGCTCTTTGCCGCACCGTAATCGTTTTTTCGCCCCCCCGATCGACTCGCCCTCCGTTCCGAACCCTCGTTCTCTCGGCACTACCGAACCCGGAGGGCTATTAATTTGTGTTTCTCAAGGGATTTAGGGACGGACTCAACCTCGAAATTCAAGTGGTAGTGAAACACGCGTTACGTCCTACGCCTAGAACGAAATAAATAATTCCCGTCTTCGACGTTAGTCACGCGCTACCGTCTCAATCCGTATATTCGATTTATTCGGTCGTGAGAAAAATGAACGTTCGCGCAAACCGTTCCATCGTGTTTCACCACCTTACGACTGTTACGACTCTTACGAGTCTTACGAGTCTTACGAGTCTCGTCGCGCGCGGCTGCATCGGTGCGCGTGCAAGTTTCTCCAAGTACGAGGGAAATCAATTAGGTGATTTACGATGTCACACTTGGTTACAACATGTATCACTTTTAATTTATATTTGCGGCTACTATTCCGGTACGGTTGTATCGCAATGTCGGTGTACATGAAAATCCGACATGTTCCATAGCCGACGTCTGTCACTTGTATCGCGAGACGAACAGCGTTGATAACTGCGATTGACGGGAAAATTAGATTTCGAGGATTAGATTGATCGATAGCGCGAACGGATCGGTGGATGTTCGCCCTGTACGCGTATCTCGGACTCGGCTTCCACCACCGCGTTCGGTGTTCGCGTTGTCCAGAGTGTGGTGGCGGTGTTTATCCGAGCGTAAGAGGCGTTTGCCGTAGGTTTATAAAGCCCGGAGTCGTCGGTTTGCCGCGGTACAAACGTCGGTACAAACGCGGTTCACAAACACGCGTATAACAAAGATTCGTTAGCTTACGCGCGGTGTCGCGAACTTTGTCCGATACTCACTGTGTTGGGAAAAGTATATACGCGTGTATACGTACGTATATACGGGCCGATTCAAAATGGGAGGCAAGGGGACTCACTCTGAACAAGCACCCCGAAAGAGACAGAATTCTACCACGTCCACGTCGTTGTCTCCGGGTAATGCTAAGCGTAGAAGATTATTTAGAGATCCCTGTGTACAGATACGATTTTCGCAAGAATACACGTACAAGTTCCTTTTGGCCTTGTAATGACTTTAAAACATGAAATTTGACCTTATCGATCATACATATCCTATTGTAGAATTCCCCGTTCTTTCCGAATCCGGGGTCGAAAATAGGCGTTTCCAATTGAAAATTTTTTTAACCTTCAAATCACCCCTAAGGTCAAGGTCAAGGTCAAATTCAAGGTCATGGCCATACGTCCCCCCCCCCCTCCTTGCCCAACAACTTTTGTATAAAACATTTTTTATTATTTTGCTTACCGGTCGAGTTATTCTCCATTAAAGGTTAAAATGGTCCACCCTGTATATATCACTTCTGCGTATTGGGCTACACGCGTATCGACCATGCGATCCTTCCACTAACGTACTTAGCGTTCTCTCGACCACTCCACTTGACAATCTAAATTGATGTTTTCTTAGATATGGTTCACGGAGATTTAAGTAACACCGGATTCTTATCGCACCGCGGTTGGTTCTTCGACCAAAGTGGTCGTAGACCTTTTCCAGACTCAGGGATAACCGTCCCAATATTCCAAACGTAGAACATTGCGAACGGGATTATCTCGAAACCGAGCCGGTAGACAGCTCGTTCGGGAAAATACACGCACACCACATTTCGTTGCGACGCGCAGCCTCGTTGGAAAGTGATTGCGCTTTCGGACGATACGGACGGACACAAATGACAAAATGCTTTTTCCACACTCCGGAACGCCGATTTTTTTTCGTTTACAATACTTTCCGCGATAAGAAAATAGCATCGATGATAATATCCCCGAAGCTCTTTCAAACTCCGCGGTGAACGTACGTACGACGACCCGGCATTGGGTAGTGGGCTCCCCCTCCGTGTGTCTTTACTTGGCGTCGATACAGTGAAATCCCGGTTTTCTACCGGCCCGATTTTTTTTATCAATTTCCACAAACACGATTTTACTCTCTTTGGCCGAAAGCGGGGGAAGAACCGCGGACGGATCACGGATCTTGCGCGCGTGTGGATACAGAGGCGCCGCACCGTTGTCCCGACCGAACGGTAGAAATTCCTCTCGGCTCGTAACCCCGGACTTTCCGCCAACTTTACGCCAACTCTCCTACCGATACCGTAGAACATCGGGGTTTCACTGTACGCACGTTTCTCCGTAGTGCATGGGTCGATCTTCTCTTCCCCGATGCACCGGCGAACCGTATAAGTAAGTATATAGATATCTATACACCGTACGTGTCTGACAAACTGGATATCTTACCAAAAATGTTTATTCCATTTGAATGATAAATAATTCAGGAAGAGCGCGCCGAAGCATCAGCTTTTGGAGGCTAAGAGAACGATGCATAGATATAGTGACGGAGCGGTTAAGAGATAGAGCCCAAGAGTTTTCAACGGTCGAGGATCCTCAACGGAGTTTCAAGAAAAGCGATATATATGTGTGCGCGTGTGTGTAGCATTGAATTTGATGTACCGAATTCTCGTCGCGTTCTCACGCTCCATCGGATATCAACGTCGCGAAGCGAAAAAGAATCTTCGAGCCTCTCTCATTTACACTTTCCCCATTTCTATTTTCTATACAGAGACACCGTAAATGCCCGAACAAACTCAATGGATGATGCTCTTTCCATCCACGAGTCAAGGCGTTCAAAGGACGAAATTCTGAAAAGCATTTTTCAACCGCCTACGAATCGTAAAGAACTTTGATTGTTTTGTTGTCTATACGGGTGATGGAAAAAAAATGTATCACGATAAGCCGAAAGTGGATGAATGCGTAGGTTTTTTTTTATCGTCGAACCGGATTTGTCATTATTTTCGAACCAGAGATGGTCATCTTTTGATGAAAAAAAAACTGTTGAAAGTATCGGTAGTACAAATTAGTTCGGTCCGTTTTCAAAAGATGGTGCTGGCTGTTACGAAAGTGTGGAATATGTCAAATTTTGTGTCAACCAAGCAGCATTTGCGGGAGATTTAGTTTTCTGCTTTAATTGGAAGAAATCGCTTTTATTTAATTGGTTTCGACGTTTCGAGAATGGTGATTTTCACATCGAAGAGGTTAATCTTGAGCCAAAAAAATTCGAGGACAAAGAATCGAAGGCATTACTCGACGAAGATCCGAGTCAAACGCGAGAGGAGGCTTGCAGAATCATTGGGAGTGACTCAACGAGTAGTTTCCGTACGATTGAAATCCATGGGAATAAATGCATATTTGACCAGAAAAGAACGGAACGAACTAATTTTTACTCCTAATAGTATTATAAAACTGATACGATTAATAGTGGAGACGCGATATTAGCACGAGCTCCCCGAACTTTGTAATGTTTTTCAAAAGATTCAATATTTTACAAAATGGGAACGCCCGTATTGAATCTTGAATAATTCAAAAGTTGGATCATCCACCGACATTTTTTGAAAAATTCGAAATTCATTAATTTCGCACACTCTCACCGAATCCCGCCAAATTCAATGTTCAACACTCTGATAATACTGGAATTTACGGAAGGTAGAATTCGCGTATTTCATGAAAATTTCATAAAATATCAATGGTTTCATCGATGTAAATAATCGTGTAAATAATTTTCAGCCGATTCCTCGAGACTTTCGGTAGTTCGACCATGGATATTGTTGAAAAATTATTATGTCTATTAAATGGTTACATGGTTTCAGTTATTTTGACAAAAGTTGCGAAAAATAATAGGGGTTTTCTACTCGAGTTGCGACGAAAAGTTGGCGACGATTGCTCGAGTCGTTCTGACTCTTTGAATTTTGCGAGCCCGGCACACTAACGAGTCCATGCATTTTTCTCCAAATGTTATCTCGACATATTTTGTAACATTTCAAACGTTCCGGAACGAAAATTTCGAAAGAAATGTTTCGATCAACTGCGAAAATAGAGTGTGAGAAACGAATATGTGGGGTGGGGGGGGCACAAGCACGCGCGTTTTCCAATATCCGGCCGATGCGTGTTCCCATATTTTTCACGAAGACTTATCCGTACGAAAACGTATATTCGTTGCAATTAGGAAAAAGCACTTTCGGTTTATCTGGCTAACGGGGCTTATCCGAAATTGTTTTTGCCAACCAATATCCGGCCAACGCAACGACGGTCGATTCAACGACTAAAACTATCTTTTTCGCGTAATGTGCGGAAACAATCGTCTCGAAGTGAATTATTAATGACGGGAATCGGACATTTTAAACCTCGGACCGTCAACAAATATACATTTTTAACAAATAATCAATGACAAATGTCGTATCTGCTCGGTGCGCGATCGGGAAATGATCGCTTCTCGAACGTTGGTCGTTTGAACGAAAAAGAAAAAAAAAAAAAAATCGTTATCGGAACGATACGAAAGTTAATCCGTAAATAGAAGACTCGACTGTCGTACCAAGTTCAAATATTGGTACGACAGGGCGTGCTCCGTTCTCCGTCGTCACGTAAAATCTTTTTTCACGGAGCGGACGAAGAGACGCGAAAAGGTCTCATCGCTGTTCATTTCGAATTTCATATTCCACCGATGGAATCTCGCGCGGCTTTTGACTCGTCCCACCTTTTGCCCCGGCCCGTTTCCTTATCGTCTCTCCCGCCGGCCTTTTACACACACATAAACACGCGCTCTTCGCCGCTCCTCGGAGTTTTCCATCATTTTCCATTTGGTCCTTCCAGGCTTACGGAACGACTCTCGCTGCGGTATTGCTCAAACATTGAATATTAACGGTTCCCGGTCCCCGGTGTGTTTGCGCATCGGGGCGCTTGCTTTCCGTACTCGACGAATTCTGTGCTTTATTCCGCGCCGTTATACGTACGCACGAATATAACGGCGCGTCCAGGTTCGCACCTAGAATTTTCACAAATTTCCAATCCCCGACGGTCCATTTTAGGGCCGCGTTGACGGTACGTTTCTGAAATGGAATTTTGGTATTTCGTTTAATCTTTCAAACTGTTTTTCGTAGTTCCACCGTCGATGACGAACAACGATCGCGTTCCCTAACAAAAACAAAAACGCTCTCGTTCGACCGGAACGATTCGTAAGGATTTATAAATTTCGACCTGATAATTATAATTGAGAACGAATTTTGGCGGTGAAAAATAATTGAATAAATAACGGGTTTATTAACCATGATAATGACAATGTTTCGTGGACACGCGCGAACAACTGTATTGTACATTTTGCACAAATAACGTAAGCTCTCGATTCCATACGCGCGAGGCATTTGTCATTAACCGTAATCGACACCGCATTTAAAAACATTGGCACTGAAAATAGGAGGCTTTCCACGAAAATAAAGCTTCCAACGAGTTTATAATTGAAAGCTCCACGATCAATATCGAGTTTCTCGTCCGAACGAGCGATCAATCATGTTGGAACGTTCGACCTAACTCCGTTCCGCTATATCGTCGTATCCGTATTTTATTCTTTTCGTTATAGACTCACGATATACATGTCCCATCCGCGTTAGGTTGCCCGTGGGGATTTATACGCTAGCGCTGCGTACACGCGCCGTCCTGGCGACGCGTTCGAGCGTAAGATGGATGGCTCCCGCCCGCTCACTCGCCGAGCTCCGTTAACGGCTGTTTTGACGCGTGAGCGGAATGTACATAATCTCGCGTCAACTCAACGAAATTCTTTCCCGATACGTATCGCATTTTCGCGCACGAGACGGACTATTTATTTTCGTCACGCTGCAAACCGAAAGGCGACGCGCGTAGAGAGAGATACGTACATTCTCGATCCGGAACAACGTGTTCGGTGATACGAATTCGAATTCTACCGCTAGTGCCGGTGACCATTTAATTATCCAAATCCTGAATTTACATGACCGTGCACGATGGCGGGCTACCGACGCGACCCGTCCGTAGGATGGATGCGAGACACTAACGCGAGCAGGGAATAACGTAAGTGCGCGGTATTTCGCGCTCGATGGAAAAAAATGCATCGCCGGTGTTGTGACCCACGTACGGAGGGGGCAGTGACCGAAATAGCGATGCCGATTGGCCACGTGTTACGAAAACGTTCGTCAACGCGAAGCTCTCGTGCCCTTTTCGATGAAAACGCGTACCCGATTTATTTCATACCTATCCGACACGATAAATCTATGAAATAATATTATTCCAGGTTATAATTCATCGGGTCTTTCGGCTGGAACGCTTCGTGTCCTCGGTATTTTTCCAAAAATCTATCGGGCATGTTATCGTTGCGACGGTCAAGTTCTTTGCAAATGTTTTGTTCGCGACTGACCGAGCGAGAGGATCTTTCCGTCGGTTCAAGCTGGCCCGTTCCACCTTTCTTTAGATAATTCCGAGACACGAGACGCGGGTGAATAGTAGCAGCTCGGGATGGTTCTGTCCGAACCGGCCGTACATACTCACGGAAACTCACAACGTGCGAGGCTCGGACATCTTATCGTCGTATTCGATATTTTATTTCACCGTGTAACGTCCGCGAGCCGTATTTCGCGCGTTCGCTTCGGCCACTTTTTTCTTCCTTCAAAAGCACGCGAACCCGTTCTACCGAGAAAATGGATTTTGAACAAACGCCATTCCCAGATTATCAAACCGAACGAGCAGAAATTTCAATAAACAATTCTAGAGGCTTTTATCTGGAACTTAATATCGAGACAATGTTGAAATTAAAAACAGAAAGAAAAATAAATAATTCCGAAAAATTAAACGATCAAGTTGGAGGACAAATACGTTCCAAGTATTTCACTTTGTTTACAGTTTTGCCAAAACGACGGGGTATAAAATTGATCGTTCGGCTCTCGGGATTGCGCTCGTTTCAATCTTCGATTCTGACCTCGTCGATCGCGCATGAAAATGATAGATCGTTTCGTCGTACCTAGTGATATTCAATGTTTCGTTTACACCGCGGTTGCTGCAATTGTTAACGTTGGCTCAACGGGAGAAAGTCTCCGAGATCTTCGGGCTGAATTAATTACGTTACGTACGTCGGTCTCGGTGTTTCCGATCGGATTACAATCGTGCGGTCGCGGTACAGCGGCAAAAAGGAGACCGCGATAAAAGATTCGATTCGTTCACCGTGAGTTGGGCGACGGAATTGTCATGGTTTCCTTCGGCAACAATAACAACAATAACAAAATTAGTAACATATGTTACGTAACGCACCAGTTATATTGCTACGGGTTTCAACTTCTATTGAGATCGATTTTTACATTCCATGATGCAGTCAAAATATATTCATCGTAAAAAGGCTTATATTCCTTTAACCCTTCGCGATGACACATTCCGATCGTAACACGCCGGTCACAAGGGGTCACAATGACTCGGCCGTGTTTAAGAGAAAAAAAAAATGCAGAATATCAATTTCAACCGTGTAGAATGTGAGATGGCAGAAAAAAATCCTCAAGGGTTCAAAAAATGTCATTTTTTACGAAAAAAAATCATAACTTCTACAATTTTTATTCAGTTTTTCACAAAATTTTAGGATGATACTCCAGAGACATGATACTTTAAAAGGAAAAAATAACTCCACAGTGGGCGTTTGAAAAAAGGTATTTATTATGACACGCCAAAGGGGGACGACCGAGGGAATTTCATTTCGGAGCAAAAAAAAGTAGAATAATTGGAAAAAATGTTCGATTTATTATGAAAATTTAATAGAAAAATGTGACAACTCCCCCGCAGTCTACGCAAATAAACATTCGGTGGGTGTCGCGCATTGGGCGGTAGCACGATTAGCAAAGCGTTTTATGATCTTCATGGCGTTTGCATAAACCGCAACGGACCCTTTTACGCGAATATCGTCGGTCTTTGTCCTTTTTTAGAGGCGTTCCAGTGCCAACAATTCCCGCGATCCCCTTCTCGAGGTCGTTTCGGAGATCTTGGACTTGTTCGCGTCGATCGGATGAAACGCCACTCGCTTCGGACACTCTTTGGCTGTCAAGGTTTTGTTCTCTCCATTATTGTTCACGGATCGACGAGTGTATAAAATTCGAGCGTTCACAATTGCTCGGTCCGGAATGCCAAAGAAGAACCGCATTGGCCAGCTTAGAGTTGCCCCTGCGGTGGTGCACGAATGACACAGCTGGTCGAAACAATCCGTACCTCCCCTCATTTTCTTCTTTCGGAGTTATTAATTATAGTAACTTGATTAAAAATAATTTTTCAAGTCTCTCGGTTGTACTTACATTACACACGGAAATCTCGCGGAGAAAAAAAAAACAAATTAATAAATATAAAAAAAATAACGTCCTTGTCGCACGGGGGGTCAAATTGACCCCAGCTCGGGCGCGATATTTTCTTATTGAATGCCGCGAAGAAATTGTACTTACCGAGGGAACCCCGAAGCATCGTGTCGGAAGGCGGGCCAGCGTCCTTGGTCGCCAAGAACAGATCGAAATTTTGGCTTAAAGTTGCGCGCCTGGACTCATCCTGACCCCTGGTGACCACGAAGGGTTAAAACAAAAGGTGCGATCCAACGAAGGCTCGGAATTATCACAAGTTACCCTACTACTCATTGACTACGAAACGACACGGTGTCCAATGTGCGCGTCTTCGACCTAAAATGGCGAACTTCGTACCTTGTGACGCGGAGTACGATTTTCTTTTAGTCTCGATACTTTTAGGTCTATATTATTTTTTCAAATTATTCTTCGTTCCAACGTTGTACCCTTTCGGGATTTTTCGTGTGACCCTTTTCACTTCGCCGAGGTAACCTAACGTCCGTTGCGCCCGCGGACGTCTCAGCTACACCGTACCGCGTTTGCCATGGGCACGGGAAACTGCGGAAAATCCGTGTCGATACGGACGGCTTTTTGTTTTGACCGAGCTGCGGCAGTTTACGACATCGGAAATTCAACAAAGCTGCCTCGCGTCTGACGGTCGGACGTGTTTCATCGTTCATCACCCAAGTTGAGCAACTTGGGTGATGAACGATGAAACACGAATTTATTCGAATAACGAATATAATGACTTTCACGTAGCTCCACGCGGAACAAAAAAAACCAATGGCAATTTTGTCTGGCCGTGATATGCCTACTTTGATCTTCGCAAGGTGCCGAACATGTGGTTCGAACTATCCGACTCTGGAAGGTTAACAAGACCGAATGTTGAACATTTTCAATGGGCCTGTGTCGCGACGAAGCAAGACACAACGGGCCGAATAACGGAGGAATGAAAATAAGTACGTCATTACGTACCTATGGTCCGGTCGTTATACGCCCGGCTCTCTCAACTTTCTAACCAATTGGTATCTGCTTTTCATCGCCACAAACGATCATGTATATAAAGAGCAATTAATGGCAGCCGCACGCGTTGCAACCGCTATTAATCGCTTAACATAAATTCCTCGCTGGAGAACCGCGTTTCTAGACCGTGTGTAACATTCGCTGTCTCTTGCAAAAATAACGATTTATTGAGGTATTTTTAAAATATTTCACGTTAAACATCTTTATCGTGCAACAGAATCGTAGGAAGATATAACAACGACGACTGCTTTTGACATGGGATTTTCTCGAATAAATTTGAGGAAGCTTTGTATACGCGCGAGAATGACGAGGAAGCGATGTTTGTCCCCCCTCCCCTGAGTCGACGGCTCATCTCGATAGTTGTTCATTTAATAGAACATACAATTTCTTATGAAATATACAAATTTAATGAGATCTCAACTCCGTCACCGATTCATCTTAAATTCGATACCTTTAATGAAAAATTAACCGAAAATCGCACGGACTTTTCGAAAATTTCAACATTTCCAAGTATCAAAATTGTACGAGCTACGTATCGTTACGATCATCAACGTAAAACTCTTTTCTTTCGTTTTCAGCGAAACGATAACTCTGATATTAGAGGAAAATAAAATAATCCGGCGCCCCTCGATTCCGTAGTGGGGAACTTTACGAAGAGGTTGAGACATTGATCGGTGGAGCAGTTTATTCCCAATGACGCGCGGTTTGAACCGCGGTGAAACAAACGTAGACCGCGTTAACAAAAACAAAATTTAGGAGTACAGGGCCTCTATCCGGAGGTAAAGCGTTCCTCTTTTCATCGCAAATAACTAGTTTTTTTTCATCAGTCATCCAACTATAATAGCAAAGTCATTGTCGGATTTTGAAATTTTGTGATATCTTGGTGACTCGAGCCCGTAAAATGTAATGAAATTTGCGGGGCATCGATCCTCGGTAATGACGACGTCAAATGTTCCGGAACCTTCGGGGAGTTCCCGGACGATGACATCGTGAGAGATCGACGCGCTAAACCAAAGTACCTTGACAAATACTTCAACCCGAAAGCTTCCGGATTAATGCGTCATCGAATATTTCACAATGATGACGTCGGCGTGTTAAACTTCGCAGTGGTCCGGAACCCGTGTACAAATTACACGAGTCAGAGCCTCAACGAACACCCGGGGCGATTTTTGAAAAATTCAAAATTCGACAAATCCAGAACACCCCGATGGATTTTGTCGAAAATTGATGGAAAATATTGTTTACGGAGCTCGGAACGGTGTACAACGGTGGAGATGGATGAGAGAAGTCCGCGTTGCGCGATCTAATGTTATTTTTCTCAAAATATTCTCACGTCACATCTTTTGGCGGATTTTCGTAACGACGCATCGCGCGCCGAAACGTAATAATTCTACCGTACAGCTGGGATCAATAGCTCCGCGTTAACGGTCAATATTCGAGCAACGAAACGGTGAAACTATGTCAAATACCGCGCTTATCGAGATTTCGTGTTTTCCCACAACAGATCCGAATGGTACGCGATTCGAGTACGCGGTTTTTGCTCGATATCCTACAAATTATACGCGCCTCATCGAACCATCCACCCCGATTTCCGGGAGTCCGTCCTTCGGTGAGAAGCGCAAAAAAAAACATCTTTTTTGCATCGTCCTAATGTAATGTAACGTGCGTATCGTACACGCGCAAAGTACGGTTCGCGCGAGAGGATACACTTTATACTATATCTATGGGTACATCAGCGGTCCGGTACGAGATAGCCGCGTCGTTCGAGAACGAAACTCGTTGCGCCGGAGCACGCCGAAATGGCGGATGGTTCGTGGCGACGAGAGACGAGACGCGGAACGTGTTCCGGAGAACCTTTAAACGGCGCGTCGAACCCAAACCCGTTACACCCTTCTCGCGATAAGCCCGACAAAAATTGGGTATCGAAAAATAAATGTACACCCTTCTGGCTTTAAGCGTGACGAAAAGTCACGCTTTTAAGGGGTAACACCGATCTAGCCGCAAAAAAAAAGGTCTAATTTTGACGATTTATTTTGGGAGTATGAAAAAAGGAATAGGATTTCTTTTCAGAGGTTTTGTTTAACGCACATTCAAGTCCGAAACACAATTTTTTTTGTCATCAATTTGATGCAAAATAACGGCGACAGAGCCCATCTTGAAGATCGTCTTTTTTTAAAAACACCTTCGCGGGAGGACGCCTTTCTCGTAAAGCATAAGACCTGGAACAAAAAACGAAAAAAAATTTTATAATCCATATGCTACATTAGCTATGGGACTACGTTGAGGTTTTTTTTTTTTAATAAACTTTCGTGGAAATGGTGCACTTTTGAAAGAAAGCAGTAAATTGTTTATAAACAAAAAAAGTTTACATTACATCCAAAAACAGCCACGTACTCCGATAGAGATTGTGAACTTACTATCGAAATTCAAATTGATCCGAGTCAACGGTGTTCAATCAATGCGTCCTCCCAGTTTGAAAAAGACGATTTTCAAAATGATAATACAAATTGTTTTTTCTTCACACATCAAATTGTGTTAAATAAACCCTCTGAAAAGAAATCCTCTTCCTTTTTTTTCATACTTTCAAGATAAGTCTTCAAAGTTAGACGTTTTTCCTTCCACCAGAGTGGCGTTACCCGTTAAAAAAGATGTTGGGGCCTGATAAGTGTGTTCGGCCGAAACTGCGCGTCCTTCCGGCAATTGGCGCGACCCACGTGTCACGCTTTGAAATAAAAAACCTTCAATAATTCGCCTAAAATTGTCACACGTCGGGATTGAGTGAATCGATTGGGACGAAAGAAAAAACATTCGTAAGATAAACGTAACGTCGCGTGAGAAAATTTTCATCGAATTTTATATGGGTTGGCACGTTTCTACGTGAGGTCGATCGAAAGATCTGATGTTACAATTATTCTGCCTCATATTCGAGTGTAAGAGAGTAGGGAGCGTTTGGCGTGGCGCGCGAGCTAGGATAACGGGGGTCGACATTTTTCTGCTGCCTCTTTTTTTATTACAGACAATCAGCGTCGAGACGCTGCCGCGTTTGTTGTCATACACCACCGATTAGGGGCCCGCCTTCCGGCATCAAAATTTCAATTCTTCTGCTGTTCTAACGTGTCATTTGAGGGGATAAAAAGAGTGTATTCCAGCGTTGTATTGGCCTGGTCAGTACCGGGGGCGGGTGACCGTTTTTCGCAGCTTTCCGTGTCCACGGCAAATCCAATTTCCGTGTCCACACAAAACCCAAACAAAGGTGAAATCGTTAAATCGTCTTCCACCGATGGATATTCATCGATACTTTGATATCGCGCGCGATACAGCGCGACTCATATATTATTAGGAGTATAAATTAGTTCGGTCCGTTTGTTTGTGGTCAAAAATGCATTTATGATTTTGAGTCCTTCCTATGGATTTTAATCGTACGGAAACTGCTCGTTGAGTCACTCCCAATGATTCTTCGTCTTTGAATTTTTTTAGCCTTCGAATTAAGGGTTAAGGCTAAGGAAACAATGGGCTTTTTTGGGTTTTTTTTTTTTCCCCCCAGAAAAACTACAAAATAAATCGAGATTATAAAATAGGGTGTTTATCGTACATATCAGTGACGGTGGAGGTGCGAAGAATTTTTTCGATATATTGATTTTTGGCCAAATGGCACTTCTAAACTGAAAAGTGAAAGATTTGCTGAAAAAATCGTGAGAAAATTGTTAATAACAAATGAACTGTGCGATATAAATGAAAATCCTACGCTTTTCCATAGACAATGGATTTTTAAAGATATATTCAAAGTTTCAAGCGAATCGGTTGAAAATTGTCTTGAAAATTGATACATTGATTTTTAGCCAAATGACGCACTTCCAAAGTGAAAGGTAAAAAATTTGCTGAAAAAAATCGTGAGAAAATTGTTGATAACAAATGAACCGTGCGATATTTTAAAAAATCCTACGCTTTTCCGTAGACAATGTATTTTTAAAGATATATTCAAAGTTTCAAGCGAATCGGTTGAAAATTGTCTGAGTTATGTTTCCGGCCAACAAAAACGGAGACGTCATCGCAAAAACGTTGCATAGCCGGCATTTTGAAATTAATCGCTTAAAAAAAAATAATTGTATGCAGTCACTGACATGTATGATAAACGTCCTATTTTGTAATCTCGATTTATTTTGTAGTTTTTCTGGGGGGAAAAAAAAAAAAAAAAAAAAAAAAAAAAAAAAAAAAAAAAAAAAAAAAAAAAAAAACCTATTTTTCGGCCTCTGGAGCGGCCTAACCCGTTAAAGAAAAGCGATTTCTTCTAATTGAAGCGGAAAACTAAAATCTCCCGCGAATGCCGCTTAGTTAACACAAAATTTGACATAATCAACACGATAAAAAACAAGATTTCGTATGAATCTCAAAGCGATATAAACTGAATATTGACGGATGTCTGAGCTCTCCGAAAGCATCGAAATCAGCTGTCGCTATGAAACATTCGTAACAGGCCGCGCCATCTTTTGAAAACGAACCGAACTAATTTGTACTCCCAATACTCGTGTACACATCGAAGCTCGTGCTCACCCGTGCTCACCCGACTACAATTCGATAATTGTAATCAAAATTGTTTACATAGAACTTTCGGGCAAGGGGCAAATAATTTTTCCGATTTTAGTTATTATTTTTTGACGCAAAGGTCCGAGCGTCGGTCGGACGATTCGATTAGTTTCGAAAAGTTAATAATATTATCATGCTGACATTTTTTCGGAAATTTCAAAATTATAATTCGGACGAAGACGTGTTTTCTCCACTATTAACTATTGATAGCACAATGTAAAATCTGGGAGTAGAGTATTGCCGGAAAATGGAAAAACTTAAAATTGGCCTCGCGACGAAGAGAGGTACGGGGGGAGATCCGGAAGAAGCAGCGACGAAACTCGGGAGCGGCAAACCGATCCGTGGGGGTTAAACGAACTTTAGAAGGCACCGTAGGTATATGTATGGCGCTGTAGCTGCAGCGCCGGGTGCGCAGCCGGAAAAATGCATTTTCTAACGGTTAAGCAATTTATGACCCTCGGACAATGGAGTTGGGTCACGGCCGCTTCACGGTTCGGACTACGCTTTTTGTGACGGTGCTGCTTTTTTCTCCGAAGGTAGAAGGCGCGGCGTTCTTCATCCGCCGGTTCGCCCGACCCGGTTCCCTCCTTCGTCCCTCTCTCGCGTTCTCCGGCGCGTGATTACTATATATATATATATATATATTAGCCCGGTTCATCATTTTCCTCTTCCTTCTCTCGTTTCATCGGCGTACTCTCGCGCGCACCCCAATAATTTTCGTTTCTTATATCTCGTCAATACCAGCGGGGAACGTGGCCGTTCCGTCTTGTTCCGAATACACGCGCGCGAACGTATCGGTAAGTATAACGGTGTTTTCTCAAGATTTTGATAATCGAGGGCGCTTTCGAGAACGTCTCCGATTGCCTCGGCTCTTGGAGTTTGGCCCATTTCGGATAAAAAAAAACAAGCCGTTCGTCTACGCACAGGGGGGAGTGGGTCTCTTTGTTCTACATTTTTTAAGATGCTGGAAAGAGCGAGGGATGCGCGTGCGTGTCAGTGCCGCCGATCATCGAGGAAGCATGGTGTATCCTCAAAACTTCCGAAGCCCGCCTCTATAGAGCCGACAATATGAGAGTGTTACACCATAGGGAAATTGCCTCTTTCATCAATAAATCAGAATATCTTTGGCACATTCGTACGCGCTATATATACGCTGTATATATAGCGCGTACGCACTCTCCCCTAGGACGAGCACCGTGCTCCCCCCGGCCATCCCGGCAAGAACCCGAAAACTCCGAACGCAATCCGTAGCGCGATTGGCTCGGACGAGCTCTTGGAAAGAATCTGCTTTACGGTCACCGGCCGTCGAAAACGGGACGTTCGATCGAGTTTTCCACGCGGAAAACTTCCACGGGATCCTCGAGCTCGAGCGGAAAGAAAACTACGTTTACTTTTGCCACTGGGCGGGGACCCACTCTACGATTTCCCGAAACAACATCCCTCTTCCCTCGGTCTCGAAAATACCTCGGAAAATCCTCAAAATTCAATAAATAAATGCCTCGCCCCTCTGTAACGGGCATCGATCGTCGACACCAGCGCCGCAGAAATATTCCGCGGTTTATTCGGTTCGGTTTATTTCCGAGTTCCGCGGAATAAAACCGAAGTAACCTCGTTCCATTTTGACCGACGATCACCGTACGGGGTACGTAGACTCGCGGC
Organism: Oxytorus armatus; assembly: GCA_958009045.1. Lineage (NCBI taxonomy): Eukaryota > Metazoa > Arthropoda > Insecta > Hymenoptera > Ichneumonidae > Oxytorus > Oxytorus armatus. The sequence continues at coordinate 17,629,414 of OY253754.1, forward strand.
AAATTGGTACGGCAAATTGGTACGGCAAATTGGTACGGCAAATTGGTACGGCAAATTGGTACGGCAAATTGGTACGGCAAATTGGTACGGCAAATTGGTACGGCAAATTGGTACGGCAAATTGGTACGGCAAATTGGTACGGCAAATTGGTACGGCAAATTGGTACGGCAAATTGGTACGGCAAATTGGTACGCTGGCGGCGGTGATTGATTTCGCATTGACTACCGTCCAGACCCGTTGCACTTTCGTACAAACTTTTCCGGAGTGCGACGTTGCTTCACTTTTTTTTTCCGGCGAATTATCACTTTTTCAATCACTTCCCGTAGCTTTTTTGCGCGATGGAAAATGGCATTTCGTTGAATATCTTAAAACTAACGGTGTGACCCGTGACCGTATCACGAATCTTTGATCGTTAATTTTAACGGTGAATACCGCCGTGCGTTTTGTCGTTATTCGCGAACGAGCGTATCGAGGCCGATGTTTCGCGTGGCTATCGGAACAATGCCGATGGCATCTGTTGCGCGTTATTTTTTAATTTCTTTAAATTTTTTCGCATCGATAACGGAGAATAGTTTTGGACGTATAATTCAGTTTTCGAATAATTCACTCACCGCTCAGACGCGAATAATAACTCGTTAGAATTTTGTCGAACGAACCGTCCAAAAATAAGCTCAAAGTGAGAATTCCGAGCGTGTCGTTATTATTGTCCTCGAGGGAGGCAATTTGAGACCCGCTCCAACGATCTTTTGGGTTTTGTTTCGAGAATCGTGTGCACGGAGTCGAATCGCCTATTTTGAAGGTAAACGACCACGGTTCATCGATAAATTGTTTCGTTTCGATCGGAAGACCGCGTTCATCCCGACAATTGGCAATGGGAAAAAGCGTTGGAATTGCCTCCACCCGAGAAGATGGTACACGGTTTACTCCGAATATGGATTCGGGTATGTGCGCGTCTCGTACGATATTTGCGCCAGACGTATATCGGAATCGAACGTAATCGATTCTACCAATCTCCACCCACGCGTGTATCATCACCGAGAAGCGGTGAACCACGACGGATTCGAACGGATTCGATCGAGACACGGCCGTGTCTCGAAGCTGGCGTTTCGTCTCTCGTCGCTGACCAACGGCCGATACATCGGAAAGATATATATTCGTGGATACGCGAAGAGACTCGACGGAGTCTCGCGCCGATAAGTGCACCGGCAACGACCTCGCTAAAAAACGAGTTCTTAAAAAAATATACGATATCGTACGAAAAGATATGACCTTCGTGCGGAAGATACGGAGTGACATTTTCGAGGTGAAAGAAAAAGTTGCGCCGAGTACGGTACCGTCGTCGCGTAGCTCGCGTGGAAAGCCGGGCCATAAAAAAAAAATCTCTCAATCAATTATAATTGCCGAGTTTCGTGAGTTTCGTTCCTCGAGTTTCTCGAGGTGGACACATTTCCATTAAAAGATTAAAAACTCAACGATACTCGGCGCGTCATTCAACTCGGTATTTTCCAACGAGTATGTACGTACGCATAAAATAATCAAACGAACCGAGTATTCGGGACTCTTTAATTTGAAATCTCTTCTCTCAACGTCTACGGGTCCGATTCGGAGGTTGTAGAACTTGGTAATTATAATAAGTTTGCAAGTGTTTTTTTTTCATGTACCATGGAACGTGTCAAATTTGACGCGATTTTTATTATTTAATTTTATTTAATTTTACGGTAGCTATTCGGACAAACTATACGAACGGAGACGCGATTAAAAATTGTTTGCGCCCGATTCCAAGTTGGAACTGGAACGCGCGTGACCCGAACTCCCGCGTCTAAAAACCGTGCCAATGCCCGTGTCGCGCAACGCCGTCCCGCGATCACCTTTCGAGCAACCACGCCAATTGTTCCACGAGATTAAAATGTTTTTGACTACGTCGTTGGTAAGTTTACCGCGGTAATTGCGCGACAACGACATCGCGCCGGTAGCGCACGCGACGAGAGAGTCGCGAGTCGCAACGACGTCGGTGACAACTGTTTCGCGTCGATTTTATTTATTTTTCATACTCTCGGTACGATATGACGGATAAGAAAAATTACCCGCGATAGAAGCGACAAAAGAAAATAAAAATCACGAGATTCGGCTGATCCGGTCTCTCGAATGCCCCGTATACATTATATATTATATATGTATATATAATATATAATATATAATATATAATGTATACATTATATATTATATATGTATATATAATATATAATGTATATGCTTGAGCGTTCGACCGGATAGTTAAAGTTATAGATGTGGGAGAACGTTCCCAACAGCATCCGCGAAGCTTCGTTGCGTCTCGATAGAAGGAGAAAGCGATGATCGTGAAAGGGAGTTTTTGTAGGTCTCCGCGGAGGCTTCCGTCCTTTTTCTCGACCGTCGTTACCCCTTCCTCTTCGTTCCCTCTCCCCGCGAAACGTAGTTCCATTTTAGCCGTCGTTGACGAGCGAAGGAACCCGGTGTTTACTCGAACCTCAAAAGTTTTTGTCCGTCTCGCGATGGATTTGTTTGTATATAGTTTAAACGGTATCTATTCATAGCCGGACGGACGACGAAACGAATGGACGAATATCTCCGTGACCGCTTACGGCCGGACACGAGAAAATCCGCGGATCCCGTTCCTCCTTCACCCGCTATACTCCTCTTCCACCGATGAGAAGTAATACGCGCGAAGCCGCGATAGAAAGTACACGCTCACGGGACAACCCCCGTCTCGTTAAATTCGCTTCGTGTTTAAGGAGCTCAAGAGTATTCCCTTGGGTGCGTAGCTTTTATCGAGGAAAGAAACAAAATGCAGATTGAAACTTCCGCGTAACGACCTCGTAATGGTCGTGGATTCGCGCAGGCACCCCTCTAACAAGGAAAGTACCCGAGGTGTACCCCTCCGATTTTGTTGAAACTCGTGTATGTTACGGAGCATTGAAAACTAAGCGACGCGTATTTTTTTTTTTTATCGGCGGTAAAACGGTCTCGAGGGGTGAATCCACCCCCTAAAGTTGCACGGGTCAACGGGCGATTTTGCAGTTTCACGTACGAGCGGTGCGTCGATTTCGATGAAACAAACATTAAAATGTTTCGTACGCGAAGGAACGAAAAAACCCACCGGATAATGAAAAAAATATATATATTTTAAGGGATCGAAACGCCCTTGAACATCTATCTCTCGCAGCCTACATTGAAAATTTGCGAATCGATCGGAATAAAAATAATGTTCTTTTATAGCGGAAATAAAATTGAAGTTGACGTATTTTTGTATTTGTCCAACAAACAGTTTTAAGGGGGCAATCTACCCCTATTTGAGTTTTTACATTCCAATTATCTCCTTGTCATTCCAAACGTGTTTGCCGATACGAACTCTCATCGTTGAGCTAAAATTAATGATTCACCGTTTTTTTAAAATTAGCACGAACACTCGAGGGGACGGACCACCCCTTGAATAATCGATGCACCACTTGCACGTGAAACTGCAAAATCGCCCCTTGACCTGTGCAACTTTAGGGAGTGGTTTCACCCCTTGAAACCGTTTTTCCGCCGATAAAAAAAAATACGCGTCGCTTAGTTTTTAATGCTCCGTAACGTACGTGAGTTTCAACAAAGTCGGAGGGGGACACCTCGGGTACTTTCCTCGTTCGAGTAAGTACCCCTCGCAATTTTCACATTTTCTCAGAGGTAGCTCCGTAAATGTTTGAAAAATATGAGGAAGCAATTTTTAAGCCGAAACGTACGTCTCGATTTTACGTTTACGGAAGATATGGCGGACTTGGTCTAAAAAATAAAGATTCACAAAAAAACGGAGACCATCGATCGTTCATCCGTCTTCTTTCTCGCCCGAGCGAACGAGAATTTTTGAACGTTCCTCGCGATTGTCGAGCGAGCCGCGCGAGGCTCGACCGTAATTTCGACCGTAATTTCGTTCGGTGCGAGCGAGAGAGGGCGCGAACATATTTGGTGTAACGCGAAAAATATAACGAGGGGAACAAGAGTGAAGCGGGATGTAGCATGGATTACGGAGTTGGTTGCGGGGTGAAAAGATCGACGTTGGGTTCCCCGTACGAGAGCGTCCGGCGGCGCTCGCTAATTCCGTCCCTCTCTCGCGGTCACTCCGAGAACGAATTTGTAATGCAAATGTGTCTCGGGTCCCGAAAGCGTTGTCGAGCTCGCGGTTCACGGACGGTAGGAGGAGCTGCGCGATACGCCGATGACGGACGTTCGCGCGCGCAGAGATTATAAGCTCGGCGGAGGACCGAGCCGCGCCGCGTCTCGCACGGTTCGCTTTTATTAGGCGGCCAGCTTCGCGAGATATTGATTTTGAATGGCTTTTTGGGTCCTTCTTGGAGCACTCGGAGGGTGGTAAATGTAACAAAAAGAAAAGATTCAAGACCGAATCGATCTCTATCCGTCGTTTCGAACGGTAGCGTGGACTTGTGGCGCGTAGCCGCCCGTAAAACCCATCCTCGATTATGCCCGTAAATCAGTGAAATTAACTTTTCCCAAGAGCTACGGGCCTTTCATACGGACGTGGAGCTGACATTTGCCAAAAAAAAACAAGTACCGGACACCTCCGGAAAATGCTATGTTTTTTTTTTCTTCATTAACCAATTTCGTTCTTTTTGCGATATCCCGCAATTCGTCGTTGTACAGCGACTGTTTCGCAGCGAACTCACTCGGTGCCCGATCGTTGTATATTTCCGCGATAACTCGCTACACTTTATGTACGGTAAGAACTTGCTGCGCGAAATATCCTCGTATTGAAACGATTAATGAGAATGAAAAATTATTATTTACAATTTTTTTAACGATATCGAAGCGATTGCGGGAATTTTCATTTAAAAAAATTTTCCAACTTTGATCTTAGCGATAGAAAATGTAAAACATTAATAACCGGCACATAAATAGTTGAAACACACAAAATTCTTTTTATTTCGCCCAAGACGTTATTTTATGTTGTAAAATTCGAATTTTTCATTTATCGAATATCACGGAAGATATATTATCGTTGGCCTACTAGAATTATTAGACGCGGTAACCCGCTGTAAAAAAAAGAAAAAAAAACGTTGCCAAGCGTATCCGTCGTAACTAACAATGAAACTGTACGATTCGTCGACTATTAACGTAGAATTAATTTTCAAATTCACTATGTAAATAAGAAAGTGAAAACTGTTATTTCCTTTCCCCCCCATAATTCAACGCGACTATACGTTATATTTTTCGTTCTACTTCACTCTTTTCAATCGCACTGTTCGATCGTCGAAGCGTTATAACGGTATTGAACGCGTCGGTGGAGCGTAGTTGCGATACTCGCGTAAGCGAGATTCATATATGTTGTATCGCGATACAACGTAACGTACGTACGCGAACGATCTTGGGTTACGGTACGCGGGCATTTCGCGTACCCACTAACGAATCAATCGAGTTACGCGCGTAGCTTTTGTAACTACGCGTTAATTGTAAGTTGAATAATTGCGGCCGAACCCTCGCGCGTCACGGTTCGTATACATTGAGTCGTGGATCCGCAACGTTCGCTGGTGACGGCGTTATCACCGGTGAACGGTACCGTGGTGCGGCTTTATAAAATACGTGCTTCGTTGTCTCGATGAAAATGATTCGGTTGCTCGTTTCAAGTTCGCGCGCAACCCCGTCAACGAAAGTTTCGCGACACGATAGTTCCGCGCACGGTCGTCCCACATTGATAGTCGCGTTTACCTTTGTCGCCCGCGGGGCAGCTCCCTCCGTTCGTCGAACCGTACAATTTTCTCACGGACCGCCGTTGCTGCCGGTGCTCTATCGTAACGAGAGATCCGGCAACGTTGCAACGCGGAGTAATTGAAGAGCAAAAAGATTTTAACGCGCCGACTCGAACGCCGTCGCACAACATTGTTTTCTGATATGGCCAAAAAATTTATTCCAACGCCAAGATCCAATCCGTCCGCTGTACGATGCTGGTCACGCCAAAGGTGGCTCAACGTTGAGCCACCTTTGGCGCTCTGGCTCTGAGTAATATCCAGCGTACGCGGGCAACGCACGTATCGCGGGACTAATAGCAAAAAGGTGGTAAGCGTCCGGAAGTGCAATTTCAATGCTCGAACAAATTTATTTACGCGTTAAAAAATAAATAAAAACAAAAGACATTAAACGCCGACGAAAAGCCTTTTCCGCGGTTATAACCGCGAGTCTCGCGCGTAAGTCGGTCGTCGTGGCCGAGACCGACCCTCTCGGGGCCCACCTGACGCGAGCCCCCCCCGTCTCCATGGATATCAGCTCTGTGAACCTGGAGCCCGACTTAAGAAAATTAATTTTTTTTTAAATTGCATACGTTTGTACTCCGTATGTACTCGTTTGTACCACCTTTTTTTTCGTTTGTACCTTAAGGGGTGCAGAATTGGGGGGGGGGGGGGGGGGGGGTTTAAAAAATACTCGGAACCCGAGTTGAAGTTTAAACATTTTTTGTAACGCGATTCTATAGAAAATCGTTTGGACCCGTTTGTACCACTTTTTTTTTCCGTAATCTTAAGGGGTAAAAAAAATACAGAGTTTTTTTTAATTTGCGAATGTGGTTACCTGGAGATCTTTAAAAATAAACTTAATCCAGGAAAGGATTCGCATTTTCCATCGTTTGCATCATCGATACTTCTCACGCACACCTTAAGGGGGTTGAAATGAAAGATATCACTGGATGCCATATGACGGACAATTTTCAGGATAGACGAAATTTGAAAAACGACTTCCGCTTGTCTATCGTTAGTACTCAATTATACCGCAGAGATGTCGATAATCAATTCCCGTTGCTCATTAGGCACGGGACTTGGAATGCATTGGGCAGGGGATGAATTTCGAGCAAAACCAATGTATCGTACGAATCAATAGATATCTTCATTGACATTCCGCTGTTTATAACGCTATATGGTTCGAAAAATGGAGCGTTAAAAGTTATTTTGCGTCCGGTGAAAGTATTAATATGGAAAGTTCTATCCATATATATATACATATATCAGGGGGATTTCACCCCTTGCGCGCAACGCAACCCCCCCCCGGCCCGGTCTTTCCGTCCAGCGTACCCCCCCCCCCTCCCCCCCCCCGAGTTTGTTGGGTTTCGTTTGGTTTGGGGGGGGGGGGGGTACGGTGAAGGAAATGACCGCCTCAACTCTTGTACACGGCGACGACGACGATATGTTTATATAATGTAGAGAGATATACAATGTATATATATTTTTTTCAATACGATATTATTTTCAGTACGATATTTTAAATTTACATTTATATGACACAAGACTATTCGGTAATTTGTGTATGTACGTACGAGTGCAAGACGCTGTCGCGTGCCTTGATTATATTTTAGTAGCGGCGGGTCTAATAAAAGTATGCATTCTTTTGTTCCAGGTACGTAAAAAACACACCGCATTGTGTAGGATCGCGTTGAGCCACTTTCGTACCGAGGCCCTTTGTACTCCGGTAGACGAGCCGTGTCCCGGTCGATCGGTACGTTCGTTTAATCGTATTATTAAGTCGGTATTCTTGTAATATAAATTCATACTCGTTGCGATACGCTCTGATGTGTGCACCTAGAGGGGATTACGTCGACTGTGAAGAGGAGTATGGATCTTGTATGAACTAGTCGCCAGAAACGATACTATACATACGCGACACTACCACACGAACGTACATGTATGATTACAACAATATTCCAAACGCCCGTCGAGATTCCAGATGTGATTGATCTTTTTATTGTATTAGATTCTCGATAGTGTGACGTTGTACGTTTATCGCTTTCTGGACTGCCCCGGAAACGTCAATAAATCTGTTCGTGTTTAAAATTGTATTCTAAAAGCAAATCTATTTAAGGTTCTAAAAAAAACTTTAACTCTGCTTCCTCGTGAAGAAGATTCGGTTTCGTGAAAAAATTACATTTTTTATTTAAAATTTTAAGTGTGCATGTGTATTTCCAGCCTGTATAAAATTCAAACGTCTGTATCTCGGGAACGGTTTGCGCTACAGCGGTGCAATTTTGCACACGAGAAAAGCGATACGCTTCGTTTGCCGTAATTTTTGTATATTAAGCGAGTCGGATTCGATAGCTTCCGCGAATTTTCGGACATCTGACTAATATTTTGTTTTATACAAATGGAGTATCATTAAAGGACAGTTCGTATTTAATTTGGCGAATATCGGCTAAACGATTCTGTTTTTCTAGAATTTCCAATTTGAAGATAAAAAAGAAAACTGTCTGAAAAAAAATCCAAGTACCCTTCGTACCGTGTAGAATTTTACAAAAGAATTTCGGTCGAATCGAGAACCCCGATGTGTGACAGCAATTGATGGTGTATATATATATATATGTATGTGTATATATATATATACATATATATATATATATATATATATGAGATATAGCATCCGACAGCAGAAACGCAGGTGGCCGGCTGAAATTGGAGAGTTTCGTATGTGCCTAGCGTCGAATCGTGCTTTTTACACCCCGCGGGAACGACGGATCCTTACCTCTCGGATACAATTTGGGGCCGTTGTATTCGAGCGTAGAGCGGTAATAGTTGACGATCCCAGAGCCCAATATATCGTGTATCCGTGTGAGATAGCCGCGTATCTATCGCAAACAGATCCTTGTATCATATATCGGGCAATTTATGTCAATTCGAACAACGATCTTGGATCTTTTGCTTCGGTATTAAAAGAAAAGGCACTCGAACACGCAGCCCTCAAAAATGCACACGGGATAGATAGTAGATCGAAATTAATCGATTCGCGTTAAGGGAGTCGAGTCACGAAAAAAAATATTTTTTTTACATCACTTTCTCGTTGTACGCTCCCTGGCGCATCTATAGCTCCGGATACGAAGCGGACAAAAATATAGGACTTATCGATTAGAAACTTATCTCTCAAGCGGCGCCTGGTATTTATCTTAAATACACGGGAATGCAGGAAAAATATATGTAGTTTCACCGGCGTGTCGGGTGTTCCGTCGCGCTGCGAGAGAGCAGAGATCATAGATATACCTTCCATCCACTCCGTTAGAGGCTTCGGAGTCACAAATGCGATCGGCTTGAATCAGCCGTCGGAATCGTATTTACGATACTTTTATTTAACTCGTCGTTCGGCGTGCACAATATTTTTTTATATTGTTCATTGTTATTTTCTTTCGTTTAAAAAACTCGATGCCGCTACGAACGATTTTCGTTCCTGTCGGATATCTTATATGTTCATTCGTAAACAAGATAAAAACTAGAAACTCTCGTTACTTTATCTCGCTCGCGAGTCCCCCTCTGCGAGCAAGTTATTGTTTCAATTATGGCTTCCTCACAGAGGAAGATTCTAATTTACATCTGTTTTTTTTTTTAATGAATTTGATTTAAACGATTCTGAGGTACCACGGGGTCTAAACATTCATGATTCTTTGTTATCATTCGGGAAAAATTACTAAAATTATGAAAATTCACTGATTTTGTTAAATATACAAAAGTCCAAAGATTCAAATTTTTTTACAATCTTGAAGCACTTTACCAATTTATTTCCACAAACCTATTTTTATGGCAAGTACCACCTCTATAGTTGAACCTTTAAGAAAGTTTAACAAACATACAATTTCGTATAAAATAAACAAATTTAAAAAAATCACGCATTTAATAATATCTTTTAACCCTTTAACCGATTCATGCAATAGTATTAAATTCGTGGGAGGAAAATCAATCTGAAACATTTTTTGAAATATTCAAGATATTACTAAATCTAAACCGCTCAAGCGATTTTTACCAAATTCAATACCAAACGCATCCTCGTCTCCCAACTCTTTAACGTAAAAAGTTTTGACTCGATGGATGAAAATTTACAAAAGTTACTTACAGTTAATTTACACAAACAAGTTGCACCATTTTCAATGTTTCTCGTACGCGTCGATGCCGCGAACCTCTTACACTCGTTGGTACGGAATACGGAATATCCGTATACGCGTGTACAGATATCTCTCGCTACACCGAATTTTGTTCGTTCGCGTTCCATTTAAAATCCGATTGGGTGAAAAGGTGGATTGGCCATCAAAAGTGGATCTTTGCGAACCCTCGGAACGAAACTCGCGAGCAACTCTGTCCCTAATAGTCACGCTATAGGATATTTCGCACGGTACCAGACCTCGGAGTAACTCTCCAAATTGACATCGAGGGTATATACGCCCGAACGCCTGCGCGCCATTGATAGGGACGATCCTTCTCGTCTCTTCCTTCGAGAAAAGGTGAAATGTCCGGACAGAAAAAAGGTCTCCCGTTAGAATTTCCAAGGAAAGGAAGAGAAAGGATATCGTGAAGAAAAAAACGCTCTCGCTCCCCGTGTCCCATCAAGATCAAACGATCGAGTCAATCAGCAAACTGACGCGTCAGGAATGGTTGGCCAAATGACTACTTTCCTGAAACGCGAACGATCGAGCCTCTAACCGTCAAAGACATACGAACGTACACAGGGGCGTGTATAGATACACGCGTTGGTGGAAAAATCGAATTCCCAACTTCCGAATTTCCTGCGCCGGTCCCATTGGTCCGCGAAGGTAGCTGGTGCATCGAAAACTCCATTTATTCCGTCCACGTACGTCACGCGCGAGCCTATCGCGACGGTCTCCGCATCGAAGCCCTCGCGTCAGATCCGAACGTATATGAGGCGATCCATCCGGATCCGACCTACGTCCGACCCTCATTCTCCGGAACAATTTTGTATATTGTTGTCTCAACTCTAAAAATCACAACTCAATGATGATCGTCCAAATCATTTCACCACAACGAACGATTAGCGTAAATCTTAAAACGATTCATAAAAATCGCGGGTGGATATAAAAATGTTGAGCCACGTTCCAAAATGGACCGGCGACCATCAAGTTTTTGGATCGCAAAATACTTGAGAAAAAAAAAATTCCGACCGAGATCTCGTGAAAATTCTTTCGGAACTTTTCCAACGGATCTTTTTTCATTCCGAAGAATCAAAATTCAAAAGTGGAAAAGGGATAATAACCCTAATATATATATATATATATATATATATATATTAGGGTGTGTATATATATATATATATTATATATATTAGGGTGTGCCATTTGGGGGCAACTTTTTTTTTTATCTGGGGACCAGGTTGTATACTTTTAGGAAGGTGAAAAAAGAAGCCTGTTCAAATTTGAGCTCTTAATATTAATACTAATATTTAGATGCGCCTCATCGCAAATTTCCATTTCCCATTTAAATAACATGGGACAAATTTTTTTTCATATTTGGAATTATATACTTCGGCTATGGCATATTGTTCAATGACGCGAATGACATATTTTATAAAGAATTGAACGCTCTACAAAAAATATGTTTTGCAGTTTTTCGATAAACGTAGCCATTCCGATGATATCCGAGGTCAAAGTTCGAAATGAACAAAAATTTATCTTTTTTTTAACATTACAGCGAAACTATTGACTCTATTGAGAAATTTCAAATGACTTTTTTTGTAGATTATTAAATTTGCCATGAAAATTGTCTCATTTATGAATAATTAATATTGATCGTTAATTCATCAATGCTGTAAAAAGTAATTTTCTGTCAGAAAACTGGTTCTAGTGGACTAGTATTTAACACAATAGTGACAAAGAGGTGGACAAAATACTCACGAGTGAAACATCTTTTTTTATTCCCAATAAGAATGAAAAAACATGGTTCATTAAATTTTTCTAAATAAATTTATTAATGAAAAATTATAAATATCCAATAATTTATTACAGTGTGAACATTTTTTACTTTTTGTTTCAATTAGTTTAAGTCTTGTTATACCGAATATAACAAATTCGCCAATGCAAGTGAGTTGTAATTATTCAAGTATTTTTTTATGGCAATGTGAATATTTTCGACGATGCTCTTTCACTATTCGTAACAAATACTGAAACTGCTCTTCAATTTTGGTTAAGCATGTATTATATTCTTCCAATAATGCCACTCCACGTTCTGCAGCGTCATTGACAACTTTTAATTTTTTGAAAAACTCTAAATTTTGGACCGAAGATTGCCGAATCCTGGCCAGCCGAATTCCGAACGAATATAATTCAAAATATCGCGATAATATAGTTAACAAATCAGGTTAAATGAAGTTTTAATAAAAACAAAGAAGTAACATTAAGTATATAATATAGACTTATTTCTTCTCGACCTCGAAATCAATTATAATACATTTGAAAACCATTCACCTATAAATTTCAATGAAGTCTTGAGAATTTCCAGGCTGTAATAAATTATTAAATATTTATAATCTTTCTTTAATAAATTTGTTTAGACAAATTTAATGAACTATTTGTTTTCACTGTTATTGGGAATAAAGAAAGATGTTTTACTCGTGAGTATTTTGTCCATCTCTTTGTAACTATTGTGTTAAATACTAGCCCATTAGAACCAGTTTTGTGACAAAATAACTTTCTACAGCATTGAACAATTAATGATCGATATCAATTAATCATAAATGAGACAATTTTCATGGCAAATTTAATAATCTACAAAAAAGTCATTTCAAATTTCTCAATAGAGTCAATAGTTTTGCTGTAATAAAAAATTTATCGAAAAACTGCAATACAACTTTTTTGTAGAGCGTTCAATTCTCTATCAAATATGTCATGCATGTCATCTAACAATATGCCATTGCCGAAGTATAAAATTCCAAATATGAAAAAAATTTTGTCCCATGTTATTTAAATGGGAAATAGAAATTCGCGATGAGGCGCATCTAAATATTAATATTAAGAGCTCAAATTTGAACAGGCTTCTTTTTTCACCTTCCTGGAAATATAAAACCTGATCGCGGATGAAAAAAAAAGTTGCCCCCAAATGGCACTCCCTAATATATATATATCTCTCTATATTATATAAATATATCGCCGCCGCCGTATACAAGAGTTGAGTAGGGGGTGTCCGAAATTGAGGTCAGGGGTGTCCAAAACTGGGGGGGATCGCGCAGGGGGGCAGAGGCCCCCCTAGTATATATATATATATATATATATATATATATATATATATATATATATCGCCAACGTGTACAAGAGTTGGAGGGGGGGTGGCGAAGCATCCAGGGGGGTAGAGCCCCCCTAGTATATATAACGATATATACGTAAGAAGATATAATAAGATTTCCTTACCCCCCCCCTCACTCGATCACTCTATTCAAGACACTAATTACTAATAAATACCCCCGTTATCTTATTGCGAGATATATTCGGAATGATATTTGTAAAAAAAAACACCATCCATAGATTTATCGTTCATTCAACTGTGTTCTGGCGTAGATATTTGGACGTGCTACTGTCTGGTGATTCACCGGTGATGCCAATCGAGCTTGGAATGATATCGTGATCTGCAAATAAACTTGATACATCTCTGTACGGTTGAACCCAAAGTGACCCATTTCTTCCTGGAACTAACCGAATTAACGTATCCCAGCAGCCTCCAGTCGCTGGTAGTTCCCAAGCTCACCGACCGCAACATTGGTTGCAGGTGGCAACGAACAAACCAAATTTCGCCACTATAGCTGCGGTCTGGTTCTTTGGTTAACGGCTGATAAATCGTGAAAAAATAAGGTCAACCGCCACTCTTTCCATCGCCCGACAACGTCATAACCCTCTACACGGAAATTGTCCTCACGGAGTAGCTTACCTCCTACCTCCGAGATCCCGGAGACGAGAAGACGTCTCCGGCTAGGATACTCCCCGGAGCCCACCCCTCGTTCGTCAAGTCCCAAAGAAACGAGACGCACCATGTTCGGCCAAAGTCGTTACGTCACGTTAAGAACGAGATATTGGCTTCGGGGGAAAATACCGAGTCGTTTTGCCTCCGCCACTGCCACACCGGTAACCGCATATGGGGGGTATACCGTGCACCACCACCTCTCGTCTTCGTCCGGGCGCGGATAGATGAGAGCGAGTCCCGGGCGTACATCCGTCTATTCCCCGATAATATATTACCCCAGAGCTATATTAATCACTTTTATTAGGTTATTATAATAGCTCGCCCGTACCGGTTCTCGGTGTTACGGGGCAATTTATTCCACGAAGGGCGCGTGATGAATGCACTTGTAACAAACGGACTAGCTGTATTCCTATCACACGCGTGAGATTTTTCCGATTCGTCATCCTCATGAAATTCCTGTTGCTATACCATCGCGATTTAGTCCAATTCATTGAACGCTTTTAGGAAGGACGCACGGAGTTCAATTTCAATGTTCGATTTTTTCAACGTCTTCATACTCCAAGGTGGATTCTTCTCGCTTACTTTTAACGTTTCTCCGTGGATTGCTCTCGTGTACATTTGGGGTTTTTTTCGACATCCGAAAATTTTCCGTACGAAACGTTGAAAAATCACATTTAGCAAAAATGGCCGGACGTAGGTTAGGCGGTGCGCAGGTATGTATACGTATGGGCTGTAAACGTTTCAATTGTAAAACGTTTGTATCTCGAAATCCGCTACCGTACTGCGATTTCGCGGACGAGAATTTTTTTTCCAAACATCCTTAGAGCGGTTTATATTTTATGGCTTTTTGGATTTTTCTACAAATTCTTCAACTACCTCAAATTTTGTGACGTTGGCCTTATATTTTTTTTACACAAATGGATTATCGTTAAAAGCTGGTTAGTATTGGATTTTGCGAAAATCGATTTATAGTTTTCAATTTCGTGCTATCGTCAAATTTTGCAGTAATATGAAATTTAACTACGCGACATTGCGGGAGAAAAATATAATAAAACTATAAAGCGAAGTTTCGTTGAAAATTCATACAATTTTCAAAATTCGTACTACGAAGAGGCCAAAATAGAGAAAAATATGCACGAAGAGTGCTTGTACGGAGGGTGCTTTTGGCATTGCGCACAAATTCAAGGAACCAATTGGCAAATAACAACTCACAGATTTTGATTCTGCTCATTGTGCGTTTTAGTTTATTATTATGACCGGAGACGCGGCACGAATGTGGCCATAAAGCGAGGACGGTTGGTGCCCCGCGGAGATACGCACGCATATTTATATACCCGATAGTCCGTACTATAAACCGAGCGTAATCGATCTTACATGATCCGCGTCGCTGCCAACCGACACTCGGACCATCTTCATTTCTCATCCGTGGCTTGCTTAACGCGTTACCCCGTTCAACCATCGATTACCTCGGTCATCCCGCGACTGCACGCGGGCATTCCATATTCGCGTATTCGCGTATTCGCGTATCGGCGTATCCGCTACATGCGTAGTTTCGCGACTTATATCGGCAGCGGAACCACCGCTACTAATATCACTGTACTATCGCGAGTGTCTGTGGCACGACAGAGGAACGAGGTAGGGGTACAGAGATTGCCGGAATGCGAGTCGGACGGAAACCCGAATCCTCTTCGCTCGGATCGATAAAACGTTGTGTTCTCGACGCGTAGCGCCATCGACGGGGGAACGACGGGTGGCACGACGGGACATTCTTCTTCGGTTTACCAACCATCCGTATATCTCTGTAGATGTATAAAGTCTGAATTTATCGTTATTACCGGAGATTGCGAGCTCTTATGATTTAAAAATGACACTCGATTATTCATTCATGTCGCAATTTATTCAATATTCAGCATGGAAAAAAAAGGAAAACCTACCGATGTAGGTTTCGTTAATTCCGTTTAGCCAGCGGTTCCGGTTATCCGGCGGACAACCCAATGGTACAATCATCGTTTATCCGCTGCATTAAACATTATTCACGTACGTTTGAACGTTTTGTTGTTAACGCAAACACGTTGCTTTTTACATAATGCAACGACATAAATTTCGCAAGAAATTGAATGCACGTTTGATAAAGAGTGGTAATTCCGAGTAGCCCGCGAACACTCGTTATCCAAATGCTGTTTTCTAAAAAATATGTCGGGCTCTTATGCGCAAAGTTAGTTATTATTTTTTGTATCGTTAACGTCCGTTAGATACCGCTAATAATACTGGATCACGATGATAATACGGTTTACACATATACCAAGTATGTAAATATGAAACCAACATTTTTTTTTATAGAAAATACACGTTTATTGTATGAAAATGAAAAAAATAAGAATATTTTAATCGAAGTAGTGCCCATCGCTAGCTATACATTTTTCCCACCCGCCTGCCTGGCGGATGCGACGCCAAAAAAAACCTGTTGCTCTTTCGAGGCAAACCAGTCATCGAGCCATTTTCGTAAGAAGTGAAGCGCGGCTCCACAAGTGCGTGTCCCATCGATGCAAATACCAGGGGTGTTAGTTGAAATTTGCCGGTTTTTTCGATAAAGAAAACACTTAATTTTCAGAGGAATCTCAAAATTTTTTTATTCAAAGTATTGACCATTGGTTTCCACACATTTCGCCCATCTCTCAGGCAAATTATGGATACCATCCCAAAAAAACTTTTTCTCTTTCGAGGTAAACCATTCGACGAGCCATTTTTCGACTTGTTTAAAATTAGCGAAGCACTGCTCCGCAAGGGAGTGTCCCATCGATGCAAAAAGGTGATGGTCGAACGGGGCGAGGTCCGAAGAGTACGGCGGGTGTGATAATATTTCCCAATTAAGTGTTTTTAATGTGTCTTTCACCAGTTTAGCGGTATGAGACGGTATAGCGGTATGGTTGTCATGTTGCAAGATAACTTTGCCATGTCTTCGGGCCCATTCCGGCCGTTTTTCGATCAACGCATAATTCAAATTGACCATTTGTTGTCGGTAGCGATCCTTGTTCACCGTTTCACCAGGTTTTAACAACTCGTAGTACACCACACCACACTGGTCCCACCAAACACAGAGCATTGTCCTACGGCCAAAGCGATTTGGCCTTGCAGTCGATGGGCCGGCTTCACCATCCGAAAGCCATGATTTTTTTCGCTTCGGGTTCTCAAAATAAATCCACTTTTCGTTTTGACAATTCGATGCGGAAGAGATTTCCTTTCGAATCGTTGAAGCAGCATTTCACAAACGGTTTTTCGATTTTCCATTTGTCTATCGTTCAGCTGGTGTGGCACCCATTTTCCATACTTTTGGATCTTTCCCATGGCTTTTAAACGTTGGCAAATTGCTCCTCGAGTCACATTTAGTGTTTCTGCCAATTTTTGTTGCGATTGGGTTGGATCAACATCCAATAACGCCTGCAATTCCTCGTCTTCGAACTTTTTCGCTGCACCAGGATGTTCATTGTCTGTCAAATCGAAATCTCCACTTTTAAATTGACGAAACCATGTCTCACATGTTCCAATCACAGGAGCATGTTCACCATAAATTTCTACCAGCAACCGGTGAGCTTCAGCTGCTTTTTTCTTTTGATGAAATAAGAAAAAGCAACGAATGCCGCAAATGCGATTTACTTGGAACGAAACTCGACATATTCACTGAGGTAAACAAATATGACGCTATTATTTTGGCGGAACGTGACTTGCGTATTTTTGTAGGTTAATGGCAATAGAAAAAAATGACATACATGCCAAATCATAGAAATGTATACATATTGCTAGCGACATCTACTGGTAAAACCGGCAAACTTCAACTAACACCCCTGGTACTCGACGATTCTGCGCTCCTATTACCACAGACAGACTTGTAGTCCATTTTGCCCCATGAGGTAATGGCCAATATAAAATCTACGATGACGATACGCGACAAATAAATAATCTCAATAAAATAATAACTTTCGATACCAAGAATTCCCTACTCCATAACGAGCAGGGAATCTCGCGTTCCACCCCGCTTAACACCCCAAAACCAATTAGAATTCGGGAAATGCGTGCGGGCGTTGTAGAAGCTTTTGCTATAAAAGTCGGCCTTTTGCAGCACCGTTTATCAGTTCAGAACACCACGTCGTGCTGGTCATCATTTACAAGAAATTAATCTACGAGTCATTCTTTACTCTTCGCTTTCGTTTCGCAAAACGAATAGCTCCTCAAGCAGTAAATTTTGTTTTCACTCGTTTCCTTTAAAAACGAGCATTAATTGCGGTAAACGGGTCTCAACGTAGCTTCATCGGCGATTCTCACGATTCATCGCACTTCGGAAGACACCGTGTCACGTAATTATCTCCGAGAAATAGAATAGTCTTTTTTATCATCGATTTAAAAAAGGGCTTCTGTCCAAAGAAAGCATTGCCAATTATATCGAAATCAGCACGGTCCTGTCAAGACCGCACTGCATTTAACTTCATTTTCAATAAACTTTTCAGCTACCTATAGGGAGCCAACTTTGGTGAAACCCCAGTCATTGCGCGCCTGGACGTTCGAGCCTCGGAAGGTGAAATTCTTAGTATTCCCCAAAACACCCATAGGGGTAGAGCCTGTCCCGAGTCGACGCACGGAGCGTTATTGCAACGCAAAAATGCGTGCGTCCAGCAAAGAACGCATGTACCGGTATACCCGAGGGAAACCTCAATCCGGTTCTACCAAAAGGAATCAAGGGGGGAGGGTTCTCAAAACGAGGAAAGAAATATTCATAAAATACGACGCATACTTCACCGATACGAGACGAACATTTTCCTAACGAAATTCACCAATTCCACAAATTCTAATCTGACTAATAAAGCTCTTCCAGCAATTTAATAAAATAAATAAAACCTATTAATTAAGCCTTTCCTAAACGTAAATTCAATTCCTTTTAGAAAAAGCTCGAGTTTGAAAATAGCATTGCGAAATATTTTGTGCGTACTGGTCATCGCTTCGCGAGACAGTAGTTTTGAATCAACCTATAACATCGCTCTTTTCGAGTGCCAATGATGAAAGGTTGATTCGTGACACGCATCAAAATATGCAATGATCGAATTACACCAAATGTGAGGCATCCTCAATATAAAATATAATATAAAAATTCTTAACAAATCGCCTCCTCGAACCTCCAGTTTCCTCTCGAGTCCATGATCTAATCCTTGACTTTCGACAAGACAGATTCATAAAATCATTTTAATATAACTTCACAATTTCACAATTTTCTTTTTATATAAAAAAAATAACCTGAAAGGTCGCTCGGACCATCCAGGAAGTGTGAAACGTTTCGGTATATATATTTACACCCTCAGTGGAAATGGCAAAGGGGCTCATCGAGCTACTTGTCGCTGTAATACGTACAAGAAACGATTCCTATACCTATATTAGCTCAAAACCGTCGTTCGTAAGTCCTCCGGTGCCACACCTCCCCTGCTCCTTTGCCCCGGAGTAACGAAGAAAGTTTTGCTTGCCCGTGCCGCGGCTACTCGGGAGAGCTTGCCGGGGTTGCAATGACCCCTGTCGAACGGACCATCTACCATAATTCCGAGACATTCGCGGATTGAAAACAAATGCAAGCCGGCGTGGAGGAACACGTTACAAGAACAAACGAGTACACGCCGTATGCACACACACATATGTTCAAATTCCCTTCCGAAATTCTCCAATTCGCGACGAACTTTGGCGATTAGACTCCGCTCTTTCCTTCTCGTTATCGCTTTGGTAGTTTCATGTCCGTGTTACTTTTTTGCATCGCTCCTTTCGAGTCCGTTATTCGTTGTTATCCGATACCATTTCAGAATCCCCCAACCGAGTATCAACAAGATTGAGGCGGTTACGAATTGAAAAAAAAAAACTGTTTTTCTTATGTTTTTTGCACTCTCCGAGACCCGTCCCGTCTATTTACCAAATATACATCGAAATTTCAGCTCTGGCTCGTTTCTTTTCCCGCGACACCGAGGACCCCTTCGCTACCTGATTTGTACTTTTCAATTTAAGTGTTATTTAGAAGCCACGGTGGATGGGACGCTCTGAGAAAGTAGTCCGGGATAAATTGTAAATGCCGCACGGTTCTGTTTTATCATGAGCGAATGGAGCATTTGCGAGAATGAGTGGGGCGAAGGAAGGGAAAGAGCGGCGAAGCGGACAGGGGGGAACCCCGTGAGCCGTAGCGGACGTGTGGCTCTATCCGAGCGGAGAATCCTCCGTCGACCGATCGTGTCCTTGGGAATTCACTTTGAACCGTGTTTTACGCTGCGTTAACCCTCGCCTCTCTGGCTTATCCAGCGACGAACCCTTCGTCTCGAGTCCGTCGATTTTTTTTTTGTTTTTTTTTCTTCCCTCGAATCGGTGTACGATTAAAAAAAGTAACGACTTTCAATGAGGTAACTGTACGTAAATGGCAATGCGCGTCTTGGATATTATTAATTCAATTGGCGACCATTTTCGAAAGGCAAGTTCAATTAATATAATATAATTTTGTAAATGTACCTGGAGTTCAATTTTTCTACACCATTTTTGGTGTTTTGGGAGGGCTCACAATACATACAGGAAAACAAACGGTCGGTTAAAACCCGCACGTTGCTTCCTCGAAATGTCACACCACGCTCGAAGCTTCCTCTGTGAGGGAGCCAACATTGAGAAAGATGTAATTCCTCGGAGAGGAGCCTTTTTCAACTTGCGTATCTTTTCCCTTCAACTCCGAATGCTCTATTAAATCGATGATATTGGTACAAACCGTAGAATGGAGGATCCTCTTTCGATAGTTTTTACCTATCGATACTTATAAACGCTGTAAAGGACAATAGACGCTCGAAACGGAACGCTGTCCCGAACCTTGTGAGGTTAAAGGCTGAGAAAGAAATTTAGGTTCGATAGCGGTGACCGAACGGAAATCGAAACTAGCGGACGCGGGGCGGTGAAACCAACGGAGTATCGTTTTTTACAGTGGTGACCTCCGTGTCGCTGTAATAACGATGAGATAAAAACACAAATCGAGAACATTAACGGAAGAATAGACGCGTCAAATTCTGTCCCGAGACAATATTTCGAGTCTCCGAGAACGTCGTGGCCCAATAAAACTCGTTCCGGTGAAGCGCGTAACTCCCGTGCTTTTGTCCCACGGGCCGTCGGAAGTTAAATATACATGAAATAACGCGGTTATAGTTTATCCAGTACACGTAAAATATTGTACGAAGAATTTGTGTATATGCTCGCGTTGCACGCAGATTCGAGTCGCACAGCTCGGTTTTTCGGTTGTCCGTTAAGCGACCCAAGCTACGTTGGGACGCGAGCACGTGCACGTTCGTATCCAGCCAACCACAGCGAGAACGGGCATTTGCATCGAACACCCAAGGGAGTTCGAACGAACGTGTACGTAGCTAAGACGCGAGGAAACGCGTTTGGGTATGCGACCCGATCCAGCGAGAGCGCGCATACAAAATTCAAGGTAGCGACAAGACCGTGAGCGCCGTACCAGCGAGCTTGCGAAGATCAGGGCAACGAGCCTCGCGTACGCCAAACGTGATCCAACGAAATGACGAGCGTCATCGGTAACGTTCGATCCGCCGTCTTTGTCTTGAATTTCCGCGCACGTTCGTCCTTCTCGCTCTGCGTTTAACATTAACGCGCGTGACTCGTTACATCGAGTCCCGTACCTACGCGCGCGTTCTCGTCACCTTGGGTTTCGTGCTTTGGGGTTCTACGCTTGCTCGTCGATTCGCATTTGAGGCACGCAATCCTTTCCTCGGTCCGAAGCGCGTGCTCGCGTTCCCTCGTGTTTCATACAAATGAAACTCGTTATCATTGAGTCGGGCCTCACACTCGTTTTCTCGCTACCTCGGGCGTGTAACACGGTGATTCGAGTCAAGCTGGAATACCTCTTGCGCGTCGTACGCGTGTACGGAAAATATAGGATAAGATCGTAATGGCGAACGCGTATCTCGCTCGTTCGTTTCGCGATTCGAAAACGGCAGTGCGAACGCAACATTTTGTGAATTCGTATTGGTAAATTTTATACGAGACGGACGAATTCGCCATCCGTTTCTCGTAGAACGCGAGACGGAAGAGGATGAAGCGAGAAGAAAATCCGTGGCTGGTCCGAATCGCGCACACCTCCGCGCTCATAATCCTCGTAACGTTAGCCGCTTTTTTGAGTACTCCCGGTCTCCCGGAGCGAGAACGAATCGTCGGAAACTTCGAGACGGAGGATAATTAATCCGGCGTTTCCGCGGAATACTTTGAAGAAGCGCGTCGAAGAAAGTTTTCAACCGGCGGTTGAAAGCCGACGATCCACTGGCTCTCGGAAGCGCGCCACCGAATAACTCCCGCTTTAACTATCTCAGTTAGCCGCAAGAGTTTTCGAGCCGGCGACGTCGCACCAAGACCCTCAACGCTCCTCTATCTTTTCGTCAAACTCCCTCGGCGCCGATCAAGACCGAAGGGTACAACGTTTCTCGAGACCGGATCGTCTCGATACACTCGTCCCGATACATTTAATTATCCCAATCGTGGGTTATTCCTTTTTTAATATAACTTATCGCGTTTCATACACTTTTTAAGTCGCGCTCGGCTCCTTCCCGCAGTGACGCATCTTGAACCTTTGTAACGAAAAGATCAATTACCGTAGGACGGTTAATCCTCATTTTCATTTCCTCGTAACGCCGAAGACCTTCGTAAAATGAATCGGCACCTAGACCGATCGAACCACCGAACGAATCGCGAACCGTTCACAAAATTCATTTAATCCCGAAAGTGGTTGCGTATGAAATAAGATGAGCGACCGCTAAACCTTATTGAAGTGCCAACGCGGTCGGGGCTCCGCGATTCAATGTTAGAAACAATCATGTTTATTTTCGTTTGGGGAAAATAAATATCGCTAGAAAATCTCAGGCGCGAGAGTTGGTTGAAATGCTTTTCCGGTCGCGTAACAAAATATTCAGATCGGTAAATTAAATAAATGGTGCATCATTTTTGTGCATTGACAAGGTGACGAGGTTGGAATATCAAACTTTAAATTTGCTCGATTTGCTCGACTTTCCATGGATTTTTCGAAAAATTGAAAATAACATAAATATAAAATGGCTGTACCAAATACCGAATTCATTTAAAGACTTTTGATCGGATAACCCAAAAAAACTTAACATCCATAACGGCTCTTTGACAAATTCAAAATTCCATGAATTCATTCCATTACCAATTTTCTATTACCAAAGAATTAAACTTTTTCCATCATCGGTTATAGACCGGAAAAAGAAAAATTCTTACATTCGGAGAAGTTAAGCGGCTATGCGTGGCTACCACGGGCGCGCCGAACATACGTTTCGAGTTTATCGCGACGGGCATGAAAAATGACGACGCCCGATGAGATCGTAACCGTACCGAATATAATAATGAGGTAGAAAGAGTCGAGGTAGGAAAGAGTGGACGCGAAAAAGCGGCAAAGAGAACGGAACGGAGAGAGAGAGAGAGAGAGAGAGAGAGAGAGAGAGAGAGAGAGAGAGAGAGAGAGAGAGAGAGAGAGAGAGAGAGAGAGAGAGACGGAAACTAGAGTGAGCGAGCGAGTGTGGCAGGTCCGAGCCAATCTTGGTCGAAGCACGCGCGTGAAATATTGGCGCACGGGGAAATTACTCCCCGACGTAAAATTTTGCCTCGCGCTCCCGGAGAGACTTTTCCGTTCCGTTCCTCTTTTTTCGTTGTTTCAACTTGAAATTTATCCAAATTTCAAAGCATTTCATCAATTATTCACTGAGATATTTAGGAGCAAGGAAAAATAACGTGAAATTTCAGAAAATCACTCGCGCATCGAAATAGCTACTCGAGAGCCGAGGCCTTTTGAGGATTTAATTTGAACCGTTACCCATAATTGGTATTACTAAATTTTCGAAAATATTTCCAAATAAGGTATATTTTTCATTTCAAAATCATTCGCCGAAAACTATTAGCTAATTTCGGATCTGGATTTCTTCTAGGCAGAATTTTCTCCGGCTTTGCGGCCGTTTTTGAGCCAACCCCAGTGGCGGTTTCCCTCGACGGCTCCCACCGAAAACGCTCGCCGAGAGACACTCCGATACGTGCACGCGTATTCATATATGATAACGACGATCATTGAAACCATAGATAGATACTCAATCGATTCCGTTGAGTGTATCGAATTTATTCATTAATTCCGCTCGATGCGATCGATACCGTACCAATTGGATCCCCCACTCCAAATTAATATTGCGCAACCAGTTCCACGCTAGTGAATAATGGCATTTTATTTTGATAGAGCGAGTCGTTTGTTAATTTAAAAATATCAACAATTTACACAGTCACGAGCCGCGAGGTTCGGGACTCGTCCACTTTCATGTAGTTGGCACGTTGTTTTATGCAATCGGTGAAATATAACGTTTGAAATGATCGGAGCGTTCCGGTCTCGTCGTTCGGTCCGATGCGAATGATGGGAAAAAAATCAGAAACTTCATCGACCAGTCTTTTGAATTGAACGTAAAAAGCCATCCGGGACGGGTCGAGCGGTCATTCGTCGAACAGCGGGCGAAAAAAATTCACCGCCCGATGCTACGCATTTTCTTAAGGTGTCAAACACTGTATTGATTTATAACTTTTAGTCCGCCACAATGTTTAGCCGTCGAGTAATCGTAATCGTCGAGGAATCTCATTGCCGACTTTGTCGAGCGACCGGAGGAAAAAACGTTGGCCGGCCCTCCGAGGTATACAACGGAACTAGTCGCCGTTCTTTAGATTTTTAACGACGGAATGGAACGAAAGGATCGGACGGACCAACGATTGAGAGAAAATTTTCAAAGTGAAGCGACGGATCGTTCCGAATATTTCTGACAATTGATAACGATGACTCGTGCAAAAAACTGTGTCACGCGACGCTCCATTATACAATTCGTAGCGAACGAAAAATTTGTATAAACGGACCTGACGGCTGGTGTGTACGTGTATAAATATAGCGTCGAGCCAGTAAAAACAATTAGACGGATTTGAGATACGATAGAGTGCGAGAAAGGGGAGAACGAGGACGGGTGAACGAACGAACTACGTTCGAGGAACACCGCTACCGGTCCATTAGGACGGTCTCATTTTTGTTGTGGGCGAGGGGGTTTGGTAGACGGCGATTCGGATATTTTTCACGAACGCAGTTTGCAACGACGGCGACCAGCGGTGGTCACGGTTACCAACTCGAACCGGTTAAGGATTCGACGATTTATGTTCCAGTAGTACGAAGAGATTCTCGTGGTTGCCACGGGATATCCACCGGGCTGTCTTTTCGTTTCGGTAAAAGGACGAGCGCGAGTACGAAAGAGGGAATAGAGAACGGGATAAGAGCTCTCGGAGGTTTGGCGAACGAACACCAGTGACAAAAGTATTCGTTCGCCTGCAAAAGACTATACGCGTACATACGCACCGGATAAAGTTAAATGTTTGGGAAGCGCGCTTCCGCGAGTGTCGATTCTATAGTCATGGGCGTGAACGAGAAAGATAACATAACGTAAATAAATAAATAAAATACCGTAGATTGCGCGAAAACAAAACGAAAGAATCGGAGTATTAAATTCCCGGGTACGCGAAGAGGTGAAACGAGAGGGTCACGGGGGATTCTCGATTTTCGCTTCCGAAATTCCAATCTTCGCGTCCTACTCGGGTATAACGAAGCCCGCGCCCACCTCGGACCTCCTTTCTCGTACAATGTTACGCGCAGCCGCGATGCAGCTGTTACTCGTCGAGGAGGAATTCTAGAGAATGGAGAAGCGAAAGGCACGGAACGAGCGGTATCAACGGAATAATGGGTCTATGTTTTTAATCTTGAAAAATATCGACCTTTCCGTTACATAAAATATAGTAACGAATCGTTAAAAGTTCCGCCGCGCGGGAAAAATAAACGTACGGTAAGCCAGTCTCGTAAAGAGTCTCGAGTCGAATCCGATGTCATACTCCCGTCATTAACTTGGAACTATCTTTCCTCGAAAATGCGAAAAATCTTCCCGATAGACGTCTCGAAGGGACCGTCGAGGAAAGGTTCTTCGCCCATATAAAAATGTCCGATAACGAGCATCGGAGATATTTCTCGAAAATATTAAAAACCGCCTCTCAATGTGAGAGAAAGAGAGTTTCGGAAAATGTGGGAAATATTGTTTCAAGCTCGTGACAAGAGTACAGAATCAAATCCCGTGCGAGTCTCTTTTAAAGCTTGGCTCTTCGTACTCCTGTCTCTGCACGCGTCGTCGGAGCTATATAGAGCTCGGTATTGTATAAATATCTAGCGACCGGCGTCGTCTATGATAACCGGTGAGGTCGGGTCTGTTTGGGTTAGATGTTGGGTCGGGTCGTTCGTTCTCCAGGGAAGTTTACCGCGCGCCCCTCCTCATCTCCCATAGTCTATTGCTTTTGTGCTTACCGTCGGAGGCGTACAATGGAGTCCGTGTTGAACGGTGCGAGGGTGGGCAGCGCCGTACGAACCGTACGAACCGTACAAACCCTGGTATTAATATACACGCGTTATATATTTAGTCGCGTCCTCCTCTGTTTTAATCCATATATGAGTTTCCATGAAAATTGGGAAAAAAAATCGACCATTCGAATGTATCTATTGCCGACTTGTATTTGTTGGTCCGCTCACAACTACAGTCATTAATGCGCCAATAGGTCGACAACAACGACAAACCGACGAAGCTTTTTTTTTTCGTGTCTCGAGTCCCTAAATTCCGAAGTACCGGTTTGCATCTCCTTACACTCGTCGGTTTTGTTCGTGAAAACTTTTCGATCGGAACGAGAGTATCGGTCCCGCTTCTCCGCGGGAGAGCACGGCCCGGAAAGGCGGCCAAAGAACCTCGCCCGGTTGACATTCCAGTGAACGAGTGGTATCACGAGGAGAGCAAAGAAAATGAGGGCAAGGGACCCGCGCCGGTTGTTTCCGAATACCGGTGGACACGGTCCAAAGAAGAACGGCGCTTAAGGAACGCTCGAGGAACGAAGAGAGGCACGCCCGAAAGATAGTAAAGTCGCTAGCTACGAGAATTTCCCTCGTTCTTGCGACGACTTTGGCGGTACCGCGTCCCGATTAACCTCGGGAACGTTCGCTCGGATCCCTCGATACAGCGACGGAAACATTGTATTTTCTCGCTCGCTATTCGACTCGCGCGCGGCAGAACCAGCGGCAACGAACGCAAACGGAGCGAGAGCAGCGAGGACTGGAACGACGGCAACGAAGCGGAAGAGCGGTTCGCCGAGCCGAGTAGAAGAGGTTGCACCGACACCGGTGGATCGTACGGCCGGAGGGAAAGAACGGGAGGAGAGCTTACTTACTCGAGGAACCGGTTCTGCTCACCGCAGGCTCGACGGCTGTTCCGAAACACTTTCCGCCGTCCTTATTCCACGTCTTCGTCTCTCTCTCTCTCTCTCTCTCTCTCTCTCTCTCTCTCTCTCTCTCTCTCTCTCTCTCTCTCTCTCTCTCTCTCTCTCTCTCTCTCTCTCTCTCTCTCTCTCTCTCTCTCTCTCTCTCTCTCTCTCTCTCTCTCTCTCTCTCTCTCTCTCTCTCTCTCTCTCTCTCTCTCTCTCTCTCTCTCTCTCTCTCTCTCTCTCTCTCTCTCTCTCTGGCTCGCTCCGCTTTTTCTCGCTCGTTCTATCCTGGACGAACGCTCGGAGTAGATGTTGTTCTCTCGGCGCGTACACGCAGCTTCTATTCGCGATCAGCGCCTCGCGAAACGACACTCTTCGAAGCGCGCCCACGACTCGATGGAAAATATTTCGGCACCGAAGCTTCTCTACGACGGAATTTTCCGCGCAACGAGCGAGATTTTACAGCGTTTTCTCCCTCGTACGACTCTTCCTCTCGTTTCGATTCCATCCTTCTACGTCTGATTTTTTGGTTCGCAACGTACAAGCAAAGTCGCTAAAGGATGGCTGACTCCGAGATGGTCGAACGGACGAACGTGGAAAGGACACTTTCCGGAACTCGGCCAAGGTTTTTACGATAGCCCAGTGATTCGCGGAGGAACGGCAGAGATTTGAATCGAAAAGAAAACACGTCACGCGCTCTTCAGTCTATTTCGGTTAATTTCCGTCCCTGTCTCGCAACTATATTACGTAAATTATACACAGAAACCGTTGAAATGACTCGTAAAACGGGGGTCATGGTCATAACCGGTAACGCATTAATACCGATGAACGAACATTCCGAACGAATTCCTTTCCGAACGTTACGGGACTCTGAATAATTCATCCTCCCACATCCGATGATTTCCTTCGGTTACTGACTCGTCGTTCGAACGTTCGTTGTATCGCCTCTCTCATATTTTTTTCGTTCAACGGCACCTCGGGTTTGAGCTTATAGATGCGAGTACGAAGAGCGACGAGGGGACGACGGCGTAAAAACGATAATACGATAAAACTTGTTGGTGGGCTCTGACTTTCGAGGGCTCTGTGGGAGAAAACTTAAATTTCATTCGTGAATTACTTATAACGAGATTTTAAAAAATATCGGGATTTTATCATAGTGTAACGGAGTAGGCTGCGCGTACAATAACCTAAACGACTACATTGCCGATAGATATTTTATAAAATATAATAACCAAAGAGCAATGACGAGGAATGGGAAACTAGAAACGAAGAAAAATTAATGTTGGAGTTAGTGACTTTATCGAGTCGGTAACGATAATTATAGAATTGAATATTATTTAGTCAGGAGTTTAGATCGCACGGAAAGTACGGTGTAATAATAAAGCGAGTGGTCATCTATTTCTTAGATTTACGAGGGGCATATGAAAAGTTTCCGACCTCATTGACACAAAGTAACTGTAGAAAAAAATGTGTTTGGCCGTCCGATGGATGGCCTTGACATATGTAAACCGTAAAAATGCCAAGTCATTCCGATCATTATTTTGTCTATGGCGCTCTACCAAAATTGTCAGCTGACATTGTCCGTCAACAATAGAGAAAATTGAGTATCGCGCCGTAATAAAATTGCCTCGGTAGAAAGGGAAAAAGACTGAGGAAATAAAAGATGAATTATACTCTGTATACGGCGAAACCTCCTCTTCATTTACGACGGTTAAAGATTGGGTAGCCGAGTGCAAGGAACGTTCCGGGCGCCCGAAAGCCACTACAACTGACGAAATCGTCGATTTGGTGCATCAAACTGTGGCGGAAGATCGCCGATTGACCGTTGAGGATATTGCTGGGGCTTGTGGGATATCGTCCGAACGGGTGCACAGGATTTTACATCAGGATTTTACATCAAGATTTGGATATGAAAAAATTATCCGGTGCCGCGTTTGTTGACGATCGACCAGAAGCGCACACGGATGGGTATATCGCGCTAGTGTCTTGGCCTGTATGAAAAAAATCCAGCGGATTTTTTGCGGCGAATGATAACCGTCGATGAAACTTGGGTACACCGCCATGAGCCTGAGATCAATCAACGGTCAATGGCAGTGGATGGCGGTGGGGGAACTAACTCCGAAGAAGGCAAAGGTCGTTCCGCAGGAAAAGTGATGGCGACAGTTTTTTGGGACAGCCGTGGAATAATTCTTATCGATTATCTTGCAAAGGGCAAAACAATCAACGGACAGTGCTACGGTGTATTGCTGGATAAATTGAACGGCACAATTATGAAAAAACGACCGCGTTTCGTCAAGAAAAAAAATCCTGCTTCACCAGGATAACGCTCGGGTTCACACGTGCATGCTCGCAATGTCAAAATTGAACGAATTCGAGTTTAAATTGCTTCCGCTTCCACCCTATTCGCCAGATCTAGCTCCCAGCGACTTTTTCCTGTTTCCTAATTTGAACAAATTTCTCGGGGAGAAAAAGTATAAGTGTCAAATGCTGAGGTGGAAAACGCTGTAAACCAGTCTTTTTCAGGTTTAGACAATCAATTTTTTTTCTGACGGTTCAAAAGTATGGGATAAACGTTGAACCAAATGTATGGAGCTGCAGGGAGACTACGTCGAGAAATAAATTTTGTTTGGCTTCGAAATATGTCTTTTTCTTAAAAAGGCCGGAAATTTTTCAAATAGCCCTCGTATCCGTCAGCCGCATCGCGCGTGTACGAACGAATGCGGCTGGCTGTGTTAAAAAAAACCGTTTTTTTAATTACTCGGTGTCTCTCGTTAACGACCTAGTTAACGCAATTAGACGCGAATGAAATCAAAACAAATTGACGGAAGTATGAAAAGACGGTTTGCGATTTGACGGTTGAACCCCTCGAAAAATCAGGTCGGGGCTCCGCGTTAGTGCCGTGATGATTTTTGTGCCTTCCCGGCGGAGCTACGGAATAACAGGATCGTGTATGATTGCTACGCGTACGCTCGCTCGATCTCGTTCACAGGCCCGCTGTGCCATTCGTCCAAGCCGAGAACTCGGGGACAAATAACAGAGCGGGTGCCACGGTGCATAAGTGCGAAATCTTGAGCCACTTCTTCACCCGTCAATTACCCTGATTTCTTTCTTACGAAGGCGCGCGTGCTGTCGTCCGTGCGCTTGCAATACCGTATATATCTCATACACGCGCGCGTATCACCGGAGCTTGGGGGCACCAAAAATTCGAGGCACCATAAAGTCTATCATGCGGCGTATGTAACTCGCAGCTTTACGTACGATACGACCCCCACCGGTACCGGCAAGTATCCGATTAACCTCTCACCGTGATACCCGAGCGAGGGACCAAATTTTACGCTAGTTCCGCGTTAAATCATTTCTTGCAAAAACACCGTTCTTATTTTCATTCCCCCGTACACAAAAATTTGTCATAATACTCCGAATTGGCGTAGACTAGAATTTCAATGTACGCCTTTTCTCTTATTCCGTAGCTTCGTCCCCGTTTAAACATTTGTTTTTGGTTGTAAAGATACACGGGAGTAAATAAGTTGGTTACTCCGCTAATCAAAAAATTTACGGCTATCTCGCGATGGTCGAGTGGATAATGGAAAGGGAAGAGAAAAAGTATATTCTCGGGCAATTATTATATTTTTATTATATTTTATAAGAGATCGAACGTTGGTTTAAATCGTTGGATTACTTTCTACGGCTATTGGATACTATGGGAGCATATTTAGTTCGTTATAACATTCTATATTAGTGGTATTTAAATTTGTTCGAAAATCTATTAAAAATCAAGCAGAGAAAAATGGTGCAAAAAAGCGAAGATAAAAAATGTTCACGAAACCACAGCTTTCTCCATGAAGAAAATAAATAAATAAATAAATAAATAAAAACGATAACGAAGAACTAAAGAAAATCACAATACGGCGGGCAAGCAACGAAATATTAAACGCTCCAAAGACATACGAGGGGGGACCCAAAAAAAACGGGAATTTCGTCATAATTTCTTTATTTTTTAATATTTTTACACCAAATTTTGATCACCTTCAAAGTATTCTCCTTTGACCACAACGCACCCCTGCAAATCATCCTTCCAATGTTCAAAACAATCTTTAAATTCACTTATCGGGATGTTCTTTGGGCCTTCCAGCGATTTTTGTTTTACCTCCTCCACAGTGGCAAAACGCTCGATTGTTGCTTTGTTTCGAGGTCGTATCCATAGCACCACGATTCATCACCGGTAATCACCTTGGAAAAAAGTTCAGGGTCCTCTTCGAGCTGATTTTGAAGTTCAAAACATGCCCGAAGTCGACGCTCCCTTTGCTCGTCTGTGAGAATGCGAGGGACAAATTTGGCTGCAACTCCGCTCGTGTGCAAATCTTTGGATAAAATCCCCCGAATTGAACTCCATGATATCCCGGACATCTCACAGAGTTGATCGATGGTTCGGCGACGGTCTTCACGAATGAGAGCATTGATTTTGCCGACGTTTTCGTCACTTCTTGACGTTGAGGGGCGTCCCGAACGGGGTTGGTCTTCGATTGACATTTCTCCATTTTTAAAACGTGAAAACCACTCGTAGACTCTGGTTTTACTTAGGACAGCATCTCCATAAGCAGTCTCAAGCATTACAGTAGTTTCCGCGGCCGATTTCCCCAACAGGAAACAAAATTTCACAGCCGCGCGTTGCTCTCGACAATCGGCCATCACGTTTTCGCCGAAATGGCAAAAGTTGTTTTGCTACAAAAATTGCCACGGGCGAACCGATGCACTCACGGCGACATAACTTCGCACACTAACTCGGGAGACGTGTCCCCAATGGACACCTGGTCGAGCAATGGGTTCCCCCACTCTCCCTCCCCGCCGCAGCGCAATTCCCGTTTTTTTTGGGTCCCCCCTCGTATATCAACGTACCATAACATAACGATACGTTATTATAACTCACCGTCTATATTTTAAACGGTTCTAACACTCTGATTGAAACGACTTGTTCATCGAATCGAAGTCAAAACCCGAGTTATTTCGTGAAATAAGTTACTTTTATTTTCGTATATGTGTTTTTTTTGCATCAATCGTCGCACTTCGAAAATGACTTTTAGGAAATTGAGCCACGGCAGTGAAGCTTTGAGTCGAACGTGGGTAATAGTTTGCTGCTCATTCATCGTGAGACACGGATTGCGCACGTGTGGCTCGTGACTCGACAAAAAGTCGAGTCACGAGCGCAACCGTACGACTACGAGAGTTGTATGGTCGTGTGACGGGGCAACAGGAAAATACGTATCGAATTACGAATGCGAAAGCGAGCCGTAAGATCGTCGAGTGCATTACGACGGATAGTACGGCTGGCAAGCGGTAGAAAGATCTATAGTGAACTTACACGTATACCATAGAACCTTCCATACACGCAATTAATATACGAGACGTTACTACGCGGTACGCTAGATCTGTAGCTCCCGGTGCCACGGCCCTGGCGGTGGAATTTGACGCAACTGGGCTCAACATTTTCGCTATTAAGCATTCCATCGGTGTTATTTAGATGCGGTTAATTTTAAAAATTGAACGAAACGTTGACGGTGTACCGTGGCTAGAGGGTACCAGGAGTTGTAAGTTCCTATGCGCGATGTTACGACGAGATTCCACCGTACTTATTGTAGTCAAAATCAATTGACGACAACTAGTTTCGTTTAAAGTGACTGAATGAATTAATGCAATATTAAGGATAACGATAAAAATAGATTGTATTTTAGAACTTGACGGTTAAATTATTACAAGTGTTGTTGCATGTGTGTGTGTGTGGAAAGTTTTCGTTTGGTTAGCCGTCAGATGGTACCAACCCATTTTCCGAGAGGTTGGTACCGTCAGCCAACAGCGTGTGCGTGTGTGACGAGAAAGAGAAAGGGAAATGGAGGAGAACGCATCGGCTGTGCGCTTAACATACAGTTTTGTGTATAAAGTGGGCTGTTATATAAACTAATTTATATGTGTAAACTATATTAATAAATGTATTTACTATTGTTAATGTGTCCGAAAAAGTGCAGATCGTGGATAAAGAATGCAAGTGAGTGATAATGAATAATTATTCGAATAAATATTTGAATATTTAGCTTTTTTAAATTTTGAGGTCGATTTCTATCGCTGCTCAATTGATATTTTTTATTTTGATTAAAAAAAAACAAATAGCTTTTTTAACTTTTGAGGTTAATTTCTGTCGCAGCTCAATTGATATTTTTTATTTTGATAAAAAAAAAACAAATTAATTAATAACACGGATAATTTCTTTGATATTAATAATTTCTTAAATATTTATAACTCTAATTTAATTCTAATGATTTCGTGAGTTGCAGAGATGGGTAAATCCAGAGCAGAATATATGCGAGATTACCGGCAGAAAAAACGTGAGGAAAAATTAAAAACTGGAAAGGTAGACCCAAAAAAAATGCGCATAATTCGACTGAGCGTGGCAGGGATTTTTGGGCACGTGCGGCGTACTTAATTCTCTCACAGGCATCAACGGCCGACCCAACTACCGCTTTACCAAATCTGATTGTCAGTCATGCAACTTTACGATTGCCATCGTTGCCATTTTCTCCTACTTTGTCTACGTCAACAGCGACTGCATGTAATACTTCGATCAACTGTCTCTGCTCTCCTCCAAATTGAACAAAAATAACTGTCTCCAATAACAAATTGCATTGCTCCTAGCGTTAATAAAATAAAATACAATTTTCATTAAAAAGAATTATTCTTCGTTACGAAAAATCATTTCAAATAATACCTGAATCATTTTTTTCGGGATATAATGGTAGTGTTGCTTATTACCAAGGTGAGATGTCAAATGTTACACATCATATGCGACTACTGTGAGGGTCGCTTTTTTTTTTTTATTTTTATCAAGAACACGAGGGAGGTCAGAGTTTTTGTTATTGTTGAATTTACATCTGTGTCCCACGCGACACCGATCCCCGACCTTCCGACAGCGAATTCGGACAAAATATTTCTAGTCTGCCGCTCTGGAAACCGTAATAAACGATAACTCGAGCTATAATAATACTATTTATCACATTCATTTGTAATAATCGGTGACCGCAAATTATGGTTGACCGCAAAAAAAAGGTTGTTTTTATCGTCACGAGCATGTGCGATGGCGTACTTAATCACGAGTTAGCGGGTTCCGACACTTTGGGCCCAGCGGGGACCGCAGTCGTCACTGCGCGACGATGCGGTCGCCGCTCAGATATATCGAACTAGCGGTATAGACTGGACCGGGCGACCTGGCTGTATAACCATTCGTTAGATATTTTTTATCTCGCGAGTATGACGCGTGGTGTTGTAAAAAGAAAAATCACGAAGCACTCGAGCCACTGCTACGGACTGAAAAAGTGCATAATGCGCGACGGTAAGATGAAGAATGAAAAGATGGCGTTAACGCGAGATTGTGCTAACTCTACGGTGGAATCATGACTCTTGTCAACGTAAACTCTTACATGTATTTGACGGTTGACGCGACCTTCGATAACTCCGCGTCTTGCTGGGATATTTATGTTGTGCGGAAATCTGATAAACGGTTGAGAAATCGTCCACAAGCGGCAATGATTTCCGAAGCGTATGACACTCTTGCTTTGATACACGACCGTACTAGGATAGACGCGTTTGGGGCTCTCGATGTGTCCTTTGTGCCGTAGGTTAATTGAGACAACGGAGTGTACGCTACGAGAGAAGAAATTTGGGCGAGTATACAAAACGCGACTCGGAGGAGATGCGAGAGAGAGAGAGAGGTCACGGGAAACAGAGTTAACCCCTCTGTTGCACGCGTGCCCTTCGGCTTACACACATGTGGGCTCATCATTTCGCTGGAAATTAACCAATTTTCACTTTTTTTTTTATCGAAGGAAAAAGACAACGGGGCGATTATTCTTATTTATTCGACTTACTTATAGCACGAAATATACTTGTCACATGTATTTGGTCCAAATAATTATTCATAATTCTTTCGTCATGAACGTGCGTTAAATAATTTTTTCATTATAATATTGCTAATCTCAACTTTCTAATTATTACTCAGTCGGATGATACGATACGCTATAGATATTATCCCTTACTCCTCCTATACGTCGTAATCCCAATCCCGAAAGCCCGGCGCGAAACCTTTCGCGATAACGTCGCGCGGAACTTCCAATTGATCTTTCGACCCGAGAAAATTTAGATATTAAAGGGGGATCGCGCGAAAGTTGGCGTCAACCCGCGATTTCACTCAAACCCACACCTCCCTCTTGCGTTAGTTAATCACTTTTCCGATTTATCGACCATTTCACGTTGAACCTCAAGAGGCAAGGCCACTCCAGCCTCTCTCGCGAACTCCTCCATTATCAAGATTATATCGGACGTCACGGTGCGCCACCGAAAGCCCGATGACGAAGTTTAGATTTGGAAGAATATATGTGCGCATAGTGTACTCGTACACGCGGGCTCCGGTGAAAATGACTTTTGGAGACGAGAAATAGTAATCGTCGCGCGATACTTCACGCTCATTTTATATATTGCTCCAAGGAAAAAAAACATTTTCATAGGAAAGAAGTGTCGGCGTTAATTCCGGAAGAAAAAGAAATCGTTTGGATAATGATCTGGTTTTTACTTTACGTACGAAGTACGTGAAAAAAAAAAATGAAAAAGTCTGGCGATCCAAAACCGACTCGCGGATTATGGTTGAATTACACGTTTTGCGTGTCCCAGAGTACAAAAAAATGCATCTCCACATTGCCTCTGTTCGTATCGCCCGGAAACACAATGACTTCTTATATAAACTCTATAAATTACATATACATACACATTTTTTGTACTTCCAAAAAAATGTCATAATAAACTTATATATTATCGAAATTATACGGAAAATATTAAGAATTTTTTTTTTTTTTTCTCGCGCGTACATTTCATTTTATTATTATAATTCTTTGGATATACGAGCCGAAAATTATTGTACTTTTTTTCTCTCCGAATACAGGGTTAAGTTGGTAAGCGTACTTTTTTCTTGCCGTAATTTCTGGGGATTGTGGGGGCTGAGCTCCTCGCACGACAATGTCGACGACAGAAAAAGCCGGTGGAGTGCACTCGTAGGTCGTCTTAATAAGCTCCCACCTGGCAATCGCCGTGCACTAATCATGACCTAAAACATTTAACCGGCAGGCAAGTGGAGTGCGTTCGTTATCCCTCGGTTTTTCCACTTGCGACTGCCGTAGCTGCTTGCTCAACCCCTATTGTTAGTGCTCCTTGGGTTTCGCTGTCGAGAGCCCCCTCACTCCCTCGCTCTCTTCTCAACCCCAATAATTTTTCTGTTTCTCTCTCTCTCTCTCTCTCTCCGGTCCCCCCTCTTGCCATCTGTCTTCCAAGCTTTTAGCGTCGTAATTATTCAGTCATTTATAGAATAAGAACGGATCGAGAAGAAATAAACAGAAAAATAGTAGTTATTTTTTTCAGTAATAACAACAATATAATAAATATCAGAGAAATAAAAATTAGTCAAACCCAAAGTTTTGTGAGTTGGCACGGAATATCTATTATTTGTATACGAAGTAGTCCAAGCGAACTCACGCAACTTTGGGACTGACCAATGTTGATTTCCCTGATTTCTGATTCCTCATAGGAGAAGCTTTCTTATCATACAAAAAAAATCATATTATCAATGTCAATGTGTTTAAAATGTCACGTCATGATGAATACAGCATCATTAAAGAGTGGTCGCGGTATTGAATTTGACGGGGATCGGTGGACTTGCGAAAGGGTTTTTCAAAATTGTATGCACAACCCCTGGAACGCTGAAATTACCGGAAGCTTAAAGAAAGGGGCGACACCACTGTGAGTTTTCCGAAAAATCGATTCCTTTTTTATTGGCATCAAAAGATGCTTTGAACTTTCTAGAATAGGAGGCAAAAAGTTTTATACCTGAAAGAAATTTTTTTCATTGAAATTTCAGGTTCCTCCCCGAGCGCGTCAGTCTACTCCGAACACATTTCAAAACTTTAAACATGTTTTTCTCAAAACACGATTTTTCAAAACGGCACGCAGCATAACTCGAACAATTTTCATACTCTTCATTGGAATTTTCAACGATATCTTTGAAATAACATTTTAAAGTGAAATACGTACGGGATTTCCGATAAGTTCAATTAAACATTATTTATTAACAAATGATTATCCCTATTATTTGTCGAAAATTGAACGTCTTCGTTTCAATACTCTCCAATCATACAAAAATGAGTATTTTTTCAATCCCCTACGTAGTTCACTAGCTACCAAGAGATTTTTTTTACAGTTTCCAAATTGCACCTGCTATACTGCGTGCTGTGGAGGGCCTAAAGTACGACAAGCCACGGGAAAATGGCTCTGGTGTCGCCATTTATTAATATTTGTCGATGCCAATTTTTTGTTTGATACTTAAATATATGCTTAATAACTTCCTCGAATATTATTATTCTATTACCTTTTCTTCCTTAAAAAAAAATTGTTAAAAAAACGCTTTTTTTAGGCCGTTACAGTGGTGTTATCCCTCAAGACAAATAGCTCTTCATAGCGGAGTTGCACGGCATTGTCCGAAACTTCGAGGAAGGAATATACAAGTTTCGGCCTTTTTTTCGTTACTTGCAGGAAAGTAGGCGTGTTCTACCCGTTATTTAGAATTAGAAAATCGCGGACAGCTGCTTTCTTTGGCGAAATTTGCATCACAAAGTTGCTAATTCGTTGGCGTTCTCCTCGATGCTTCGGTACCGTTTCGAAAAAAGAGTTTATACAGAAGAAAAGCCTTTTAAAAAATAGGTAACTCCGTTGTTACGGGCCCAATTATCGAAGGAAGAATGTCGGTGGTTGGGTCGTGTTCGCGCTAAAACTGTGTGCACGAGAGAAGTAATTTCACTAAATTGACGAGCGAAACAACGCGTTACGAGGCTTATGTCGGTCGTGGGGGTGCGAGAATGTGAAGTTTTTTGAACGATTTGCGGGTGGCCACGAGCATGCTGTACGTATAGAGGATGATATAATCCCAGACCCGGACTAGAGGTGGAACCGAACGGTCGTTGGACCGTCGACTATCAAAGTCGATGAAGCTAGCGGATTCGGGGGTACGTTGCGGCACCGGTCGGTTGGGCAACGGTGTCCGTCCTATCGATATTCAGAAATTATAGCTTCGTCGCTCGTCCGGGTGTTTAAACATTGTATACACCGCTTCGAGCTCGGGAGAAACGAGCCATTTATTTGCGCACTCGCCGCGAAATGCTTTTGTGGAAAACTGGATGACTGCGACAAACAGAGCGGTTGGAAAGTGACGTAAAGAGAGGTGTATAGCGACACGGCGGGAGAGTGGACGTGGGTGCGACGCCAAAGCCCAGTGGCGACCCCAAACTCCCGACGGCGCGTACACGACCCTCTGGTACTCGATATTCCGACGGGCTTATCGAAGGATTTAATTGTCCGGTAACGAGAGAGCGGTTGGCGTTCCGACCGAACGGTTAATCGTGCGAAACTCTGCTCTCTCTCCCTCCCACTCTCTTTCTCTCTCATCGATGGAAACTTCTAAGGCCGTCGTACACACAGACTCCTCTCCGTTCTCACGCGCTCCACGTGTCAACGAGTTAAAGGGAATGAACAAAAAAACGCCCGCGTTTCGGAAGGGGAGCCATTTACAACGCGCGATAAGGGTCCACCCACGAGAGTGGTTGCCCGCGAGAGTGGTTCGATAACTGCATCGAGGGAAGGTGTGCGATTGAAATATGATTTTTTTTTTTTCCAAGTGCCGCCATTCCCGCGATATTTGACCGTTGGTTTTCGACCCGTGTAAAAAATTCCAACGGTTCATATTACAAAGCCAAAAAATATGTAATTATGAAAGGGATTCGAGCACAAAAAATATCATTTTGCCAGAGGCGCGACTGAAAAAAATGTAAGCTCGAAACGTTTGAAATAATTACAAGGGCTTAGACCGAGCGAACGATATAACCGAAAGATCGAACCTGCATCGCTTTCGATGGATAAGTTTTTTTGTTGTAAATCGATGTAGTCGTAAAATCAAAAAATACCACATCGCGAATGAGCTGCCGGGGTTGGTGCACGAAGCGATCATCCATACGGGTATTGATCGCGCTAAAAGCGGATAACTCGTAAGGCCACCGCGGAGCCGCGTACACCGAGCGCACCCCCGTCGCGGCAGGTTCATTTTTTTCATACAGAAATATTTCCGAGAACCAAAATTCACAACAAAATTGTCTATTCTCATAGATAAAATACGCGGAAATTGGAGAAAAAGTGCCGTCTAAACAGGCGTGACTACTGACGGACGTTCTAACGGAGTGCCGCGAGCAGACACATCGTATATTGTGGGGCGATTAAAATTTGTATATTATACTCGTATCCATTGGGTATGAGGTTATCGACTCGATCCGCCTCTGCATTTGCGGGGCTAAAAGCTACGCATTATGTTTGTTGCATATTATTTTGTAATTAGTGACGACGGGAAA
Organism: Oxytorus armatus; assembly: GCA_958009045.1. Lineage (NCBI taxonomy): Eukaryota > Metazoa > Arthropoda > Insecta > Hymenoptera > Ichneumonidae > Oxytorus > Oxytorus armatus. The sequence goes on from OY253754.1 coordinate 17,669,003, forward strand.
TACCGGACGGAGTAATATGGATCGATTATATAAAACAACTACTTACTTCACCGTCCGCGATAGAAAATTAGCATCTAATTTCGGTCGGCGCGCGGTTTCAGCGATCATCTAAATTGAGCGGTCAATACTGGGACGGATGATCGCTCGGGTGTGCGCTGTCTTGCCCGCCGACCGTTGGGCGCCTGGCTCATTTTCTGAGTTTCCCCGTGTCCGTGTTAAAATGACACGCAATAACGCATTAGCGAAAGGGTGGTTACGGAACGATAACCCTTCATTTTGTTCCAAGGATGGAACAAAGCGAAGAGTTACTGGAAAATTGATGGGTCGTAAAAAAATCCGAAATGCATTCTCCTGTTCGAAGGCTTTCATTGTTTTTGAAACTTTTGTACCCGTCAATATTTTGTATACTACTTTTTGTGAATACGACATATTTAACTTGTGATTTCTCACTAATTTAGCTTTGATTTCGTTTTTTATTGCAAACGCTTTGAACAACCAATTAGTTGTTTAAAGTTCATATCGTGCGAATCTTCGATTGTTGGAACAATGCCAAACGCCGCTTGGGGATAATATGTTAGCGAACGAGTTCTCGGTGTTTGGAAGCGTCGAGCATAGTTTACGTCATTACGTTTAGAAAGGTTTGTTACAAGCGCCTATTTGATTTTGGTTCCGTCAAATCTTCCCCTAAACGTTATTTAGTTGTTAATAACGCGTAATGCGATTAATTTAAAAAAGACGTTATACGATAACGTCGGGTTAATACCGAAAAACTTACAATTAGCAGCACCCGATCCGGTCCTGATATAAGTACGGTAAGACTAGCTCGATAGACCACGACGTACCAAAATATGATCCGAGCGTGATCCGGTTGGCCTCATCGGGCGAATATAACCGATACCCAAACCTGATCTGACACCTTAGGCCAGCCGAAACAAATTTCTGCTCGGGACGTGGCGATTCACGGTGTTATCTCCGGAGACAGTTTCTAAAGCCCACCATCGTGCATTCTCGCCGACATCGCCGCCCAGTCCGTATATATTAGCCCGGTTAATTAACGATCGTGTAATATTGTGGAGCGATCTGAGAATCCCGTGAAAGTTCCGAGAGCATTCATAAATTCAGCGCCGTTGAATTTTTCTCGATATCACAACCCGACTTTCTAATGCGATATATCTATATAAAATCTATGTACGTGTATGATAAACCGTACTCCGTCGCATTATTATACCAGGAGCGCTTCACAGACAGCCAGGATTAGACGTTAAAGTTGTACCGCGTCTGATTGAATATTCGAAGGGTGTCCCGGTAATTTAGCCGACGCGGAAAGGGGAAGAGGATTGAGCGGTGGTTGGTTGGGGCTGGGTTGGCGAGGGGTTACGCTACGCTACGCGATGCGGCGCATTTCAGCCCGTAGTAGCGTCATTTTAAATGCCACGAAGCGAAGAGACCCGAGAGCTTTCTACGGGGCACAGAAATGTGGGAATGGGCAGCGATAGGACGAAGGTCGAAGGGAGCCGTGTATTACCATCATCCGTATCCCCCGTAAAACCCACGACGATCCAACTACCGTGTAGGATTATCGCTAACCGGTGTACTCGGTGTCCTACTCGGGAGAATTGAGGGTTATATATAACACGAAACCAAACCGACAGCGGGGTGGACGCGTGGTCCGCGGCTTCGGCGATCTCCCGTGTCGAGCGATATCGACCGTGGCCGGTACTTTCCGAGTTTCCGATGTCGATACAACGGAAACTCGGTAAAAGTAAAATTCGTCTCTGACGGCACGGGTTTCTCGAAGTTTCCCCGTGTTCACGGCGAATGGGACTGTAGCTAAAAAGCAGCCGCACCTGCTACGGAATTTAGGTTAGCTCGGCATAGTGCGGATAGAGAGTGATGGTAGGGAAAATTGGGCCGGGTGATACGAAAAAAACACCCGCAAAGGTAATAAATATACAACGAAACCTCAAACTGGCTCAAAGTGTAATTCTGAAGAAAGGGAAGTATCTTGATAATAAATACAGATAACGAATGATAGAGTGTACAATAATAATTGATCAATCTTTTGCTCGAGAAAGAACAATGAAAATCTCAGATTTACGACACACAAGAATACGTCGTGGCAATCAAATATTTGATGGTTATACAAATTGCCCCATATTAGTGCTGTCGGGAGGTTTATAATTTGATGAGTATACGATAAGAGGTACCTACCGCTGTATTTATCAATAGCAGCGCTCAAACGCCATCGTTACAAGTTATTTTTGCCATAGTCCTGAACTATTTGTACCAATAACTGGTACGGATAATTTGTGAACATACTCCGAACTCCGAGTGCAAGCTTTTTCCAGTAATTAGCTACGTCCTAATGTTATGGAACTTTTTATTTTTCGATCGATCGATGCGTGCCCGCGGTTACGGCTTCTTTGTTCGCCGCAGCTTTTGTAGAAATTCAGACAGCTTGTTCAATTCGCGTCACGGTGCGACTCGACTTATCTGCGAGTCAACCGAGGTTGTGAGTCTCGATACCGAATTGCTTGCGTTGACAATTCGACACCGTGAAGTACACGAATTCCCGCACCTTAAATTAATGAGATGAGGGTGATTAACAAATTAGGCACGATTAAACTGAATAAACGAATTTAATATGCTAACACTGATAAATACAATAGATTTTATGTTGTTTAAGTTGATTGATGTGAGTGTTGTTTTGTTCGAACGATTGAATGGTTAAAGACTGAATTCTAAGCGCGATAACAACGTTGCGTAAATTAGTCGTGCCGAGAGGTCTCTTCGTTGCGAACTGTTTGTGTTCGAGTCAAAATTGTAACTAACGATGTTTAATTTTCCGACAACTGCGTGAGCCTTGAGGGAGTGTCTCGAAGGATTCACATTTTGTTTTGATTGGTCAGCCAAAAAATAAGGATCGAAAAAAAAGGGAAGGGATGAAAACTCGAGAGGGGAGCTGGCCGCATTGGTGACTGCAACGGAAAAATCCACGGAAAACCCGCGAATTTTCAGCTCGGCGAGAAGCCTTGTAGAAAAGGACGCCTGCTGTTGTAAAACGATTAAAAAAGGTGAAGCCTTGCAAAAATGAGTTTTCCTGTTTTTAGGATTAGACCGGAATTTTTCGGCTTATTGTAGTAAAGTAATTAACGAGGCAGTTGATAATGTTTCTCTTTAAATTGGGGTTTTGAATGGGGGAATTTCCGGAGAGACCGTCTCTGCTCAAGGGTCACGCAGATGTTTCGAAGTATGAAAGGAATTCAATAAAACGATTAGCGAGACGTGCATTTGCTAGTAGACAGCACTCTCTGTTTTAGATGCGTGTATAGTCTATGTGTGTGTATGTGTACAGGTGTGTGTGTGGCTCATGTCGTATTTGCCTTGAATTTTACTATGATGGTTCCGTGCGAGACGGAACACAGCTGTTACGATCAGAAGCTATTTTGAATATTTCGAAAAATCTCGGTACCCGTTCTAATTCAGCGGGATTTTAGATTTTTCCAATTCTCCAATCAACTTCAATTCATTTCGGATGAGTTTTACTTAAATCTCAACACTATTGAAACATCGATAAAATGGAAGTCAACACATCGATGATTGAGAATAGCGAATGAGTTATTCTATCTGGTATTCGAGATCGATACACGTAATGCGGCTCTCGATGGAGGTCCGCGGATCTCATACGTTGGACTCGAGTAGGCGATGGTAACCGTTATTATTCATGAGGAAGACCGAGCAGCCGTAGCAGCAGCGGCAGCCGAGAGACACCTCCGAGTGGCCTTCTCGGTATACGCTCCAAGACTTTCTGCATTCACCCGGCGAGATTAATGTTTTAATAATTATTATGACACGCAACGGTCGAAGGATTTGCGTGCAAGCGGCTGTGGGGTGTACGCCGAGTAGTGCATAAAGTCACACACGGACGAAAGATAACCCGGCTAATGTGAAAAGGGTCTCCGTGTAGCAGCACCAGCCGCGGCGTATAACACGAGCGGAAAGCAGCGAGAGGACTCGAGTTCGCACGGAGGCCCTCTCGGTGCAGCTCGGTGGGGGAAAACTCTCTCGGCAAGATGGCCACCTCGCATTCCTCGCGGCCGAGCGCATCGGGCCCCGTTCCTCTTCTGTACTCATCTTGTATGTTTCTCTCGCGTCGCTGTCTTTCCTTCTCCTTCACTGACGCGCCGAGCCTGTTCGCGCTCCCATGCGCCGCCGAACGATCCAGGACTCCGGGAGAACTTGAACGGTTAAGAGGAGACGTAGGTGGACGGGGAGGGACAGGGGCAAGGGGGAACGAGAAACGATACGGAGAGCGAGAAGTCCTTCGCGTTGCTAGATCGTTGTTCGCCCGCACGATCGTGCGATCTCTTACGTATCGCGCACACCGCTTGCCCTTTTCAGCTCCGTTTCTGGATTTACGAATCGAAAATAATGATATCGCGACGCGTATGCTACGCTATGGATCCACCGTATACGCTGTAATATATGTATATTCTCGTGGAATAACGGATAATTGCCAGACGCGTATACGACTGCCGACGGTGAGGCTCGCGCTTTAATTTTCTACACCGTTCTTATTTCTGATGTTACACCGACACCGCGCCGTTACAGCGATGCACTTTCACCATTTGCATCCGACTACCGCGAAACCTATCGCTGCGTTCGACGTCAAAACCATTTGTACATTAACTCGGCCGCGTGGTAACTCGATGAATTGTAAACCCCGAAAGATATCGATCGTCCAACGAATGTCGAGCGGTGACCGGTCTACGAATGACACGTCATATTTCCGTATATAGATATCCGAATATCATATAATTATCTCGCCCTCACCGTCTACAAGAATTCGGGGGGTCAAATAAACCGGACCACCTAAGTTTCTTTTTAACGCACGTTTTATCCGGTGCGTTGGGTCTGTTTGGATCGCCAGTCTTGGACGATACCGGGATGCCCGAGCCAGGCCTGGATGTTTAACCGTGGGTGGGGCACGGCTTCTCCCCCGAACCATCCGCACCCCGTTTTACGCACTGGCGAGAGCCGACCGATTAACCGTAGGGGTCTCCCCCTGCCGATCATCTTCGAACAATCACACGGTCAACTTCATTTTCATTTAAGTACGCAATTACTTAACGTAAGCCAATTGAAGAGTATAATTTTGCCGGAACGTACAAAGATACTTGTATTATGTGACGAAGCTTCGCGTATACACCAGAGTTACGAAGGAGCAACGTCCGCGAACCCCCGCACGGACAAACACTTGTACTGATTTAAAAAAAAAATTCACATTTTCATAAATTTCGAACGGCTCGATCAATTACGAATAGTATTTGGTAATAGTCTGTTTGAGTAAAGAGTTTTAATCCGCTGGTTGAGAAATAGCACTATGATCTTAGAGGACATTTTAAATCACATAAAACCCGAACGAATTACTCGATCTTCACAAAATTTATACAAACGAAGGGGAGTGGCAGAATTATAATAGCAACGTCAAACGTTGCTGTTCAATTATAATACCTGCATACATGTTGTTATCCATCGAGAAGATGCGAGTTTCCGTGATGCTTATATTGCCTTTTTGCTTCTTCATAAATCAAGGTTTGTTTCATAAAAAAAAAAAAAAAAATCGCACACGAACTGCCCAAGCTAAAATAATTCGGGGTATCATATATATATCTCTCTTTATTGTATAAATATATCGCCTCCGCCGCCGTGTACAAGAGTTGCCGAGAGCGAGCTGGGTCGAGTAGACTGGGCGAGAGGCCATGTGGAGCTCCCTGGGGATTGACGCGCGAAGCATCCCTCGTATACGCGTATATACATATAATTGTTCCAAAATGTTACCTCAAATTCGAAAATAGTACAATCGAGGAATACATTTTTTTATGTCATAACTATAGCATTCGTTTATTTTGCGCATGGTCGCGAAGATAGGTAAATTAAAAGCGTTGCGGTGAGGTAACTCATTAAATAGAATAATACGCAGGGATACCGGAATAAACGATGTGTTCTTCCATTCTTTCATCCTGTGGTTCAAAGAATACTCACAGACGCACGCATTGGCAAAAATTACGGTTGGATCGCCCAAAAAGAACCGTTGACGTCACACACGTTTCGTTCCGAGCGAGGCCAGCCTTCCGATTTATCCGCGAGAGTTGCAAAGGTCTTGTTTGTCTCGTCCCTGGATAAACTAGACCGCGCACGATAGTAGATGTGGATTCTGAATCGTTCTAGGAAAGACCAAAGCGAGTTGAACCAAACACTGTCCCATCGGTAGCTTCCGTATTCCGTACGACGAGAGGGATACAGGCGCCACGAGCGTCTGGTAGTTATCTCTTGGAAGAGCTAGTTCCGAACAACAGCGGAATATCCGGGCGCTTGGGTGCGTAGAAAAGCCTGACGTAGCGCGACGTGGTTGGAAAAGAGATTTCTTCGTTTCCGAATCCACCGTGTCGGTTTGATCATGTCCGGTACCTTCGTCCATTTTCACGGAAACCGCGTAGATAAACGATTTTATTTCGCACGAAGATCGCGAACAGGGACCTGCTTATTTTCTCTACACGGTTTTTTCGCCAATCGTGACGGTGCGAGCAAACCGAATTAACCCGTAATATCGGAGTGTGGGACGACGAACGCTTTCTTTCGATGTCGCATCTCTTGCTTCCTCATAGATGAAGCTTCGTCGTGTAAACATTTTTTATCGAGTTTCAATGATAATATGTTGAAAATGTGCCAAAACGTCGCGAAAAATGTCATTTAGAAAAAATGCCTGGACACGGGCGCGCGTTTGTAACGACTCCGCAAAATTTAAACGTCTACATCTCGAGAATGGTTTCAGTTACGCCGCTTCGATTTTGCACACAAGTGAAGCGGTAGATTCGCTTTATTTATTAGCGATCGAGTCGCCAAGTTTGAACATGGACTTTTCAATCTTATTCGTTAGACTCTTGACTCAGGACGACTTGGACCATCCTGATCGAGAGTCGGAGATGGACTAACTCGCATTTGATGAATGTCAAAGTACCGCTATTCGCATAATAAATTACTACGCGACGAGAAGGTAAACTGTGGGGCGAGGGGACGTAGCGCGTCTCGGAGGTGTGCTGCGTCCAGCGGGCCACCGTTACTACATCCCACGCGTCAGCAAAATTCTCAGACGCTCGGACCGTGGTATCTTCAGCGGGGTCACCCTTTCTTGCGCTTGATACCCAAAAGATTATAACTATCCGTTGCGGATCTAACGTAACATTTCGAGACGACCGTTTCGTAAAACTTAATTGTTCACTTATAACAATGGTTTGAAACGGAATTCGTTATTAATAATCGTTGAATATCTTAACGCGTAAGAATATCAATGGAGTGTCGTTAAAGAACGGTCACTACGAAATTTGTTGGAAGTAGGCGCATTGGTTCGAGTTTTATGAAATTTTTTATTTTAAAAAAATCGCTTCCGATAGCTCTAGCTTCCGTAAATATTATCAGATATGGATCTAAAATTCTCTATACGAATGGAATATTATTAAATGTGCGTTGTTATTACGAGAATCAACCACGGATATGGGCCAAGAATATTAATGAAGAATTGATGCGGCTCGAGAATCGATGGGAACGTTCAGATTTTATGATATTTTGAAATTTTTCAAAAATCTCCGGCATCAACTTTTACAGATTTCGATCGATCACTTTGAAGATAAATAGAATATAATAAAAATGCTGGTCGATATTGAATATGGCCTAAAATTTTTAATTGTCCCACAATTCTGGAATTGAAAAACCATGCAAGTTGAAACCTAGTAAATTGCTCTCGGGAATTTTCACTCTATGCTCAAAGCTTCTCCCGCCAAGAAACCAAAATTTCGACAGATATAGTTACAGAGGAGGCAATCTTTCCCACTGTTTACCTCCATTTGCCGTTCTCATTGGCGGACACTCCGATCGTAAGGCTTCTGAAGATCTTTATTTTTTATTATTGCCCAATGAATTCGTGGTGAATTGCATAATATTCGAGGTATTCATTACGCTATTGATTAATGCTGGATTCAGGAAAATTGAGAAAAATTTGTTACGGGGGTTGGATATACCCCTGTGAAACGTGAAACTTAGCCACACTTTTCGAAACTTTTCGACGAGGATAACCAATTTAACAATCGATCACAAAAGCCGCACAGAGTCGCGTTAATTACAGATGGACGGAAATTTATTTAAAATCATCGAATTATACGTGGAACGAGGGTGATTAATGGCCGTCCTTCTCCATCGATGGATTCCCTCTCCCACAGGGTTTCCTTCCATTATATTTTATATCTGATGTTACTATGTTTTTCTTTTACTATCTCAGAGTTCGGACTAATTTTTTTTTAAATATCCATCGATTAAATAAAAAATACAATGAAATTATTCTCGGTCCATCGTCCAAACAGGCTTGAAATATTTGTTATCCGACAATTGATGTTTCATAACTCTTTCAGAGACAAATACACCCTTTTTGGATTTTGAAAATTCAAAATATAATTGAAGTCGCGAAAAAATCTGAAAAAGTCACGGCGCCGGGGGCACAGGGAAAGTGCGGAAAACCTTTGTCCAAGACCACAGCCGGTCTTGGGTTCGCTTCTCGGCTTCGGAACTACGTTACGTTTAACCGAGAATGGAAGCCTTTCCCGCACATAATCGTGCAGTTATCCTATATTTCTGAAAGGTGTTGCCGTGATCGTCGATACCCTTGGCATAGAACGGACACGCGGTTCGCGCATCCGCTGACATTTTCGGTCGACCTCTCGCACGCGCGAGTCACGACCTCTCTAGCTTTCTCCAATTTTTTTTCGAGACTCGTGCTTGATTCGCAAAAATATTTCACGTCGCATTCGTCGCCACCTGCAGCGGTAAACGAATGTACGTAGAGTACGTAAGTGAGATCGCAATGGACTTTCTACGTTCGAAAGAGAGTCACGTTACGTATACCGGTAATGACTCCGCAAAATATCTGTACGGGGATTGAATTGCGGCAGGATCTTATAAACTGTGTTCATATTCACACGTAAGCCACATTAGTTGAATACGTCAGTTGAATACCCGTGCCTACCATTCTACAAAAATCAACGATTTTCGGTGGAGAATATACTGACTTCTTAATTACTCTTGAATAATTCACACGGAATATTAGAGTTGAAAAATAGTTTAAATACATACAACTTACGAGCTTCCATCTACCAAATATCATTTGGACTTATCGGACCGGACGTTCGATTAGGCTAGTCCGGAAAAAGTTCATTGCCCATTAGAATTTATCGATGAGCTCTCCTGAAATTTGTGTAGTGCTCCCATAGGTCGCGAGGCACGGAAATAGTCAATCACAGAGCTATGCCGGTTATCGAATTCAACGAACGTACGCGAAAGGTCGCGTCTGATTGGCCATTTCGCGCGTCCCTGTGAAAACCTTCGAGTATCCGATACTCTATTCGATGTTCCATCAGTGAAAAAAAAAAAATCACTCGAACGATCCCACCTATAAAAAAGACGCGAAATATCCTGAAATGCGATTTATTTCCGAAGCCGAACTGATTGGCCATCGATGTCGTGCTCGTAGTTCGTTTACGTGCGTATTTCATATCGCACGAAGAACCTAACCCGCGGAAGCAGCGCGCGAAGCGTGTATACTCATTCTATGCTAGTATACTATATCTCCATTAAAAACTTAAAAAGTTAAAAACGGACGCCAAGTAATCGGAAAATGCGTCCAATCTAGATGAAAAAAAAAATGACGACTTTAAAAATCGTTTTCTGATATCTAATAAAAAGTGAAAAGAAATCATTTCATAAATTAGCCAAGTAAACTACTACTCCTTCCGCCAATCAACCTGCCCCCTTTTGTGCGGTATGCCACAGAAGTCTACTGAAAATGCTGTACAAAAATTTGGCGTGCATGGTTAAGACAAATAACCCCAGGAAGATCCAGGCGTGACAAACAACATACTCGTTTAGTGACAAGCCAATTTATTTAATGTTCCAACATATTTTTTTCTCGGATATGGCGATATAAACGTTCAGTTTAGGTCACATTGGAACATGTAACCAAAATGTAACGCCTTGGAAATCGTACTACCACCAAAGAAATTAAAATTTGATCACAATAACCGGTTATTCACTTTGCCATATCTATCAAAAGATTTATTATGGGAGAACGGGATAATGGCGAATACCTAAGAGCAGCGTTGAATGTTTCCGACACAATTCAACTATTTGGATGTTTTCAAGCAGATAATGACGATTTAATAACTTTTTCTTGTATATTGTTAGCCCAAGCAGTCGAAATGAACGAATAATCAAATTTTGTTATTAGAAAAATAGAACGCAGTGGTCGCAATATTGTTGTTCGGTATCATTATGTATAATGCTATTACACCAATATGATTTGATTAGAGTGAAAAATATTTTGAAGTATTCAGAATGAAACATAAAACGTCTCGAAAAGAGTATGGAGCCTGTGCCAACCTTTCATGTACAACGCCATTTAATCCTTTCGTACCCAACTTCGATGATACCACCGCGCCGATTCGACTCCCATTGCGTTCAAACGCCATGAAAACTTGAATGACTCAGCTACGCTCTCCCTCAGTGTATCGAGATCACTTACGACGGTATTTCTCTCGTACTCGTAGGAGCTGGACACGAGGTGGTTGCGATTGATGTTTACACAAATGACACGCGTTAGATCCGGTTCAATCTACTGTGGGTACAAAGAGGCGGGACCCCCTTCGCCGAGCTTATTGTTCTTAACCATGCACGCCAAGTTTTTGTACAGCATTTTCAGTAGACTTCTGCAGGTTGATTGGCGGAAGGAGTAGTAGTTTACTTGGCTAATTTATGAAATGATTTCTTTTCACTTTTTATTAGATATCAGAAAACGATTTTTAAAGTCGTAAGTTTTTTCTTTCTAGATTGGACGCATTTTCTGATTACTTGGCGTCCATTTTTAACTATTTAAGTTTTTAATGGAGATTTCGGTTATTCTTTTAAACCTGATAGAAGTTCAGCATTGAATCAACATTTTTAATAATAAACGTTTATATTGTGATATATCGATTTTCACAACTATAATTAATTCAACTCCCTTCCCGTTATGAACTATGAATGTACTAAAAAATCTTGAATCGTTCTATCATATGCAACATCGCTGCGATGAAAAATTCAGCATCGATGCATTATGATACCGTTGCACATTTTACTGCGATAAAAAATTATAAAACGTTGTATCATATCCATCATTGATATAATGAAATTGGGCCTGACTGTAGGAATTTTTCAATTGAAATTAATGCGCACAAGTTATACTCGTTTACACCTTATCTTTAAGCAGTAATAATTTACATTTTATGGATGCAAATATTATTCAATTTTCAACTTATGCTAAAGTTCGAAATGCTCCGATGAAGTGAATTGACTTTGCAAAATCTCATTATCTTTTTAAGAAAATTCTTTCGGGTCTGAGTGTAGGAATTTTCCAGGTGTTTGCCAGTTTTGCAGGTGTTTGCCAGTCGGACTTTTGACGCGGCTGGCACGCGTCAAAGTATTACAAATTTGTATACCTTTTTCTTTACATTAAGAGCCATAACTTACTTTTATCAATCGATTACTGGTTTGAAAGAAAGCATCGTTGATACACTATCGACTACCCCCGCCCTCTGCTCCTCGGATGACTCTGTGTTCCCCTCCTCATTGTCCGTTCGATGACTATTAAGGGGTAACACCACTCTAGCGGCAGAAAAAAAAGGTCTACTTTGACGATTTATTTTGGGAGTATGAAAAAACTAATAAGATTTCTTTTCAGAGGATTATTACGTTTATTTAACACATATTGAAGTATAAACGTTTTTGTTCTAATTATCATTTTGATACAAAATGGCGACAGCAGAGCTCATCTTGATAATCATCTTTTTCGAACTGGGAGGATGTATCACTTGAACACCGTTGCATGAATCGTTTTGAAATTTGCATAGTCAGCTTCACAATAACATTCTCTATCGGAGTACGTAGCCGTTTTTTCATTTAGTGTAAACCTTTTTTTTTTATAAACAATTTATATAGATTATATATAGATTATAAAAATTTTTCGTTCTTTGTCCTTGGTCTTATACTTTACAGGAAAACCGTCCTCCCGTCAAGGAGTTTAAAAAAAAAAAGACGATTTTCAAGATGGACTCTACGCCGCCATTTTATGTCAAAATGATAATTAAAAAAAAAAGTTTCATACTTCAATATTTGTTAAATAAGGACCCTCTGGAAGAAATCCTATTATTTTTTTCATACTTCCAAAATAAATCGTCAAAGCTAGGCCTTTTTTTCTGCCGCTAGAGTGGTGTTAGCCGTTAAGAACGCGCGGATGTATAATTGTTCGGGCGAGCCGTGAGGCTGTTTGCTTAACCTCGCACTGGCTTGCACGCTGACCGTTGAGCCGAAGGCGGCTCTTCTGATTTTTCGATGGTGATGGAACTGAAACTCGGTAAAATGTGGCCGCCCGCATTGGTCTGGTTTGGCGCAGTTTTCGTGTGCCCTCGTACAAATACATAATGAGGAAATACACGTGATATAATACGCAGCTATTCTCTCTTTGGGAAAATGCATTAGGAAAAAGTGTCCGCGGACAATGCTCAATTGCATAAAATCGTTACACCGATTCTCGCGAAATTCGACCCCAATCATCCACCAATGACATTTTATTTATATATGTAAAATTTTACCAAGAAATCTAACAATTTCAACGTAAGTTGCACAAGCAGAAGTTTTGACAAACACCTCTATTATTATTTTTTTGAGAAATGAAAAAATCCATACATTTGAAACGTCTCGATCCGATTTGTCGGAGTTGAGCGATAGCTACGATCCTTCCGGAACTTGTTACGCACACAGGGTTAAGTGCGCAACATGCTGTATCTGGATTAGCTCGTCGCCCAAGCACACGTATGTGCACGCGTGTCTCCCAAGAGGATCAGTGATAAGAGAGGATGTAAAGGATTGTACAGACACGGGGAACATTAACGCGCGTGTATTCCACGTTATAGACTATGTACGAGCGTGCGAATAGTAGCACGGGAATTCATCGGAAAGTATGATGTTGAACAAAAAGTTGTAGCCAAGCGGTAAGATAATAAAAAGTACTCGTTAAAAGTTTCGATAGCGAACTTGACAAATATGTGACCGAGGGAGATCGTTCTCAAAGAGCACACACTTCATAGCTCTCCCTGTTACATTTCCAATCGAGTTTTTTGTTCTCTCGTGGTAAAACTATACCGATGCTATTGCAACGCACGGTCGAAATTTTCTTTTGTTCGTCCCAAGTTCTGGCAACCTTTGCATCCTTTTTTCCTCTTGCTTTTCGCCCATCTTTTTTTAGCTCAACAATGGAAGTCGCCTTGTACTCTGAAAGAATATAATATCGAGCATCATCGAGTATAAGGGCTATCGGCTGCGTTCCTTCGCCATATATACAATGGAATTTAAAAATCGGTTCTATTCCGTACAGCTACTTCGAACAATCGGCCCCTTCTTCGGAGCCTTTTTTTGCTCATCGAGACTAGTATATACGTGTCTTCGCAATTGTCACAAAAATCATAGCGAGCAAAGGGCCAATACCGATTTACTTGCGTCCGAAATTTCAGCCCGAAAGCTCAAACCAATTCGTAGTTACAACAATTTAAATTTTTCACCCCTACCACACACACACACACACACACACACATGCGCACAGGAGCGCTCGCGTACACACACACACAAACATCCATCCGGGCATTTCTTCAATACACACTTTTTCGATATTATCGAACATTTTAAATACATTAATATTAATCACACGATTTTTTTTTATGAAAATGAAACTTTCTCTATGAGGAAGCAAAATACTATTCTCTAAAAATAGGTTTTACCAATCGTGTATTTGCACTCCATTGATCAATGGGTATATTTCCGTAACGGCTATATCAAAACTTTTTTTCACTCGCATGAATATTCGTCAAATGTTTACTCTCTATAGGAAAAAAAAAGCGCAACGATATGCGATATACGATATACGTCTGATTGATCGCAGTGAAAAAAAAAATACTCTTCTGTAGAATAGAAAAGTGAATTCACGGGAAGTTTTACTAGCGAAAACAGTCGGGTGGTTGAGACCAGTTCCACGAGGAAAAAGATAAAAGAAAGAAATCATGAGAAAACTGAAAAGCGGAACCGAATTGGCAAACCGATATCGGTTGAAATTATTCATGCAGCAGGCACACGCTGGGCAAGCGGAGCTTCATCACTGAACTCTCTTTTGAGCGCGCCTAACGCAGCGTCAAAGATAGTAGCACGCGGTTTATTCTTTCTCTCTCTCTCTCTCTACACTCCCCTTTCTACCCGAATCCGATTAACCTATTTCGCGAATGACTCGGGACCTCGATGAATCCTGTGATCCTATACTATCGCTTCCGGTAAACACGATTTCACCGATGGCGACTACCGTCTCTGAAATTATTTTGACTCCCCTTCCCCAGCCTACATTAATTCGATAAATTAAGGTTAAAAGAATGTTTAAAATATCAACTTGAAATTTTCAACCTCTTTTCAGCCTGTATTATTCTCGATAGATTTAGCGTGAAGGGCTATATGTTGTATACTCGTACTTCATCTCGAAATTTCTCGATGATTGGGACCCGGAGGCGGTGCTAAGCTACGGCTCACCCCCATCGGTAACTCGCTTCCGCTACCCCCGCTTCTCCGCTCACTCGCCCCGTTTCGAACAAACCCAAACAAACCCAAGAAACCCAAATAAATAACCCCTTGCAAACAACCGCGTCTTCTCAACTCTTGCACACATCAGCGACGGCTACGCCGAGATATTTATATAATAGAGAGATATATATATTGCTTACGTATGTATCTAGATAAATTAGGTAGGAAAAATCATGGAATTGAACACTTACTAACGTTCCACATATCTTTGTTTTGTTTTAGGTAAGTGAAACGAACCACTCCGAAGCCCACACGTGGACAAAAATGACGAACAGTGCGCGTTATCGAAGACCGAGCGGCAAAGGGTATCAACAATGGTAACTACCAGTGAGGGACAGAAACACCATTTCATTTTTGGCTATTCTTTGTAAATCAATGATTAATAATGTACCGTTGTATACGAGGTATACACGAGGTATATCACATCGTTGTTACAAGATGTTTACCGTTGGTTCTTCGATTTCGTTGCTAATTTTCAATCAACTCTTCGGGATGGTACGAGCATTCACGAAGTTCTGCTTTTCGAAACATCATTTCGGTGAAATTCACCAACGATCAATCGGTCGACTATAACTTTTAATTGCCAAAGTGTATCATCAAAGATGATGGTATAGAAACATTTTAATTTTAAATTGTAATATTTGAAAAAAAAAGTGAGATAAAAATTCTGACTCGCTTAAGACGGTGTTATTCTGCTCAGACGGTGGGTGTTGAGTTTTTGCACAATATGACCCGATATGATTTATAATTTTTCAAAAATTCTCTAGGGATGGATAAACTCTTTGAACCGTAGTCCAGATACAAAACCTGGCGCACGGGGCTCCACTCTTACATATATGTGCAATGAACGACGCGAGTGTGTACAAATAAAACATTGTTTTCTCGTACGACGCGATCAGAAGGCTCCCGCGTCGAATCGATTATTCTTTCATGGTGAACGCACTTTATCGAACGAAAGGGAGGGCCGGCTGAGGGTGAATCTTCCAGCCCCTGGACGATTCCACGTGAAAGTGGAAGGAGGGCGGACAAATGCTTGTCGTGATATACATATAACTTTACAGGGAATAAAACAGCGTGAAAGATGGGGAAACAAGGAAAAGAAGAGAGGAGAAACAGTGCGACGGAGGTTAAAGATGTGCGAAGATATAGTAGGAGCTTGCTTGCGCTTTTCCCTCCCGTACCACCACTGTTTCCAATAAATATTCCTGTCATGCCGCAAAGTGTAAGACAGAGTCAATACTCACCGTTTACACTTCTAAACGGATGCTCGAACTCTCTTCGTTTCACGATTCTTCGTATTAAATGATCCCACGTTGCACAACAACAACACCAAAATTTCTGTTAAAAAATCCGGAAGTATTTTTACGAAGTTACGGGCATATGTCGAGAAACGAGTACCTACGAGGGTGGTCTGCAAAATTTCCGACCTAACATAGAAACAAGAAATTTTTTTTTCAAATTTATTTTTATTTTTCTACATAGTCTCCTTGTAAGTCTATACACTTTTCCCAGCGATGCTCCCATCTCTTTAACCGGTCCAAACCGTACTTGGCGTCTTTGTCTGCAAAATAGTTGTTTACAAAGGTGATGGCCTCATCATTCGACGAAAATCTCTGTCCTCCGAGCGCAACTTTTAGCTTAGGGAACAAAAAAAAGTCCCGAACGTTCATCGTCTCCAAAGCTGGTACGGTCACGTTTAAATTCAGCTGGCCGACAATCCACGGCGATAAATGATGGTGCAGAGTCCCCGTACACAGTGCCCAACTCGTCTTTGATTTCCGGAGGCACATTGCCTTTCAAAACTAAATATTTAATGACAGCTCGATACTCGATTTTTCCTTTTTTTACAAAAACAGTCGCATCGACTCACTCAAGCGATTGTCAAACAACAACTGCGCGTCCAAAATGGCTGAAATTCTGGTTAGTACCTGTCGAAGGATGCGCAAACACATTTCGTAGCTTTTGTTGACAAGTGCTGCCATCTTCGTGTTGAGGTCGGAAACTTTTCAGACCACTCTCGTTCATATACAGCCATATTTTATATGATTCTTTGGTCTTTTTACAAGGAAACACGAAGGCTCGGTAGCAATGGATCTCAATATACCGTTGTTCGATGAAAAGCTGCGACCACTTTTTTTCGCGGAAAAGTACGTAGGAGTGGTAGAGTAATGACGATGGAAACGAAATACTGGTTTTCACGTATGAAGTACATGAAAGATTGAAGGAAAGAAAGAACCAGGCTGTAGAGAAAGGGTATTTTTGAGAAAGGGTAGCAAAGCCCTTGAGCAGTCTCGGTTATACACCTATGTATTGTGTGTATTTACGCGTATGCGTCAGTGGAGCGAAGGGCCATAGAGGAGGACGTAGAAAGAGCCTCACGGGACTCGTACCCCGGAAGAACCACGGCCACTTGGGGAAAGAGACGAGCGGTCTTTTCGCGCGAAATTTATTGCGTTAAACGGCCGCCTACGCTCGACGCGCCTCGGGAACGAGAAGCAGTATAGGGGTGACAAGTAAGAAGGTACATGAGGGAATTGTCGGCTGAATCGACAGGTTCGCAAACCTCACCCTTTGGGATTTGGGTCGACGAATTCTCGTATAATTTTTAAACCCTAATGCGAATCTAGTTTTGTTTTGTAGATTTTTTTTCCTGTTCAACTAGCATCGAATAATAATTTAAATAAAATATTTTCACGAACATTAACACGAAAGAAAACGAGACTTTTCAACAATCGGAACAAATTCACAATAAACCAGTGTCAGATACCAAGATTTTTAAGCCATATTCTCGAGTGGGTGCCCGATCGCCAGGTTTCACCGACTCACGTTTGTACACATAGGCAAAGACGCTCGGGTTGCTTCACGAAACGGGAACGCAATACCAAGCGATATATATCGTTCGCGTACGCTTTTACCGACCGCCGTTTGTGAAGCAGCCCGAGCGTTCTTACCTACGTGTACAACGCGACCGAGTAGCGTGACTTGGTGAAAAATCTCACGACAGGACGGGGACGGTTGAGCCGTGTAAATTTGGTCGGTGACAGTTTTCGCAGTGACAATCGTGGCGATAACAGCTGGGACTGTGACGGTTAGTGAAAAATATTGTACACCACACGTGGGTTCAGACGAGGACGATTCTGTTGCGTTGCAGTTGTGCGTATTACGGTTTACGGTTTACGCATTGACAGTCTAGACGGTGATAATTTTGCCCGTCACGTACATCAGAAACTCGGAAGGGTTGGCTGGTAGCAATTTTGTGCAGGGATAGTTTTAACGGGTACAATTTAGCTTGGGGACAGTAGTAGTCGTGAGAATATTGCGAAAAATGTGTACGGTCGAGATAGTTTTGCCGTGACAGTTGGCGTCTATAGAACCACGATCCTGCCCGTTGAGGTTTGTGTATATGGTTAACACCAGAATGCTGTGGAATATTCATAGTATATCTGTGTAGAAGGTATGGATATTCATAATAGAGGAAGTTAAACGGTGAATAAACGCCTAAGGTATTACGATCGTGAGGTTACGATCTTTAGAAATGATTGACTTTTTTATATATTGCATTTGGAGTATTATCTTGCCCGAAAAGGAAAGAAAAGTGAAGTAGTCAGAACCAAGTTCGCCTGCACGGTAGAAGTAACGACTTCCATCTTCAAGTCCAGAATTTATGCACTTGTAATCTCAACAAATAAATTATAGAAGGTCCTCCATATTTCGGAGACTTGTACTGTGTTATCAGGGGCAAAAATAAAGTGGGTCGGCGAATTTTTTAGTAGTCATCGGCGATAACAGTGACACCGTTGCACAACGTTCCGGATTGTGTCTCACTCGCTAGCGAGTGAGCCGTTACCCGGCCCACACACCGCGCTCTCCTCGGTGCGCTAATACACGATGCGCTTCCATGATCGCAGTATCTTAAGCGGTCTTCGTAACGGATTATCACAAATACAATCGAATCTGCCGTAGGAATTTTGCTTATTTATCCAATGAAATAACAATTGAGGAAAGCTTCCGCTTTTTATATCCCGAGAGCAGAATTATTGACTACCCAAGCGAATACTAAATGTTTGTCTATCTGAAATTTTCGATATCCATATATTGTCAAGTCAAGCGTTCTATATATTACGCCTTTGCACTCGACAGGTGACTCTTAGTCAAGCTAAATGGTGACTGAGAGCAACCCCTCGAGTGCAAAGGGTTAATGTTGCTCGTCTACCCTAGCGGTTATTTTCGTTACCAATTCACGTCCATGACTCTCGTAGTTATTGATAGTCAATATATGACAGTGCGAGTCATCGAAGCTTGACATTAAAAACTGGTTCGATAAAATCGAGATCGTAATAGACGCCGTCGTAAACACATGCATTGTTGCCATACGCCGTTGGAACTGGTCGTACGTGATCCCCAATCACGAGATACGGGAAGAGGTCATTCGTAAATGAGAGATCGATTAAGGTCGATTGCAAAACCATTTCGGTATACGATTTCGCGACTGCATCGGCAACCACCGACGGTACACCGGCGCATGTACATTATATATACACTCGAAACACTGAGCTTAACCGTGTACCGGTTGCCGAATTGTACATATTCCTACAGTGCGCTACCTTGTCCGCAATGGGACACGCGGGCACGGGGACTTTATTGCGGTTAATCTATGTTCCGATCGTATCCGTTGATCGGGTTACCAAGTACCCGGGAGCACGAGGCCGTTCGACATTAATTGCCGTTGTTAATTGCCTACAATGACCGGAGATACCTAGACAGATTCGTGGTATTTGTCGTGCGGCACAACTTGTCTCTTCCATCGCTGTGCCTGACCCACCCTAGCGACGCTACTACACGCATACTTCTCAACGTGCGTACGAATTGCGGTACAGTTTGTATGTCTCTCAATTTCAGTTGATTACCGCGGCTGTTCCGTGGGTCGATGGATCCGAACGGATTGCCACGGTCCGACCCGATTGACCGTAGCAAATCTGATGAATCCACGCCAAGAATAAATTAGAGTCCCTTATGCCCGGTTTTATCGACTTCGTTTGTGCGGTGGTCACCGTTATTAGGCAGCGATGTGAAAATTTCGGAATTGCGTTATACCATAATGATTATATCCATTTTTGTTTTGGACCTCTCCGTTTTTAGCTAAAAGTGTACATTTGTTTGATTTGTGCATTTCCGTTCCTTACGTTTTAGATATTCCAGTATAGTCTAGTATTACTTGACATCGTTGATAGTTTGACCTTCGGCCACAAAAGTTCAATGCATTTTGTCGGTAAAACTGACCTTTCGAACGCTCTTAAAAGATATTCCGTGTCAAATTTCAACAGAATCGTTCGAGACATTCTAGATTCGTGGAATTCTATATTTTTCAACAAATCGGTATAGGTAATTTGTTGAGACGCCGAACAATCAAAAGTTCGATTCACATTAATTACTATTAATTTTAGGTCAGAATATATTTCGTGCATACGTAGGTACATACGTCTGAGATACTGGCCATGCACTTTCGTATAACTATATCATATGTGGACGTCCCGTGTGAAAGTAACCACTTACGTGTCGACGAACGAAGTCAATATTTGAAACTTGTGTAGTTTCATATCGAAGTTTACCTCAACCAGTAGCTCCC
This sequence comes from Oxytorus armatus, assembly GCA_958009045.1. Classification (NCBI taxonomy): domain Eukaryota; kingdom Metazoa; phylum Arthropoda; class Insecta; order Hymenoptera; family Ichneumonidae; genus Oxytorus; species Oxytorus armatus. The sequence goes on from OY253754.1 coordinate 17,689,386, forward strand.
GCCAGAGTCGTCACAATGTTCTTCACTCGGGTTCAGGTGCGTGTAGCTGGCACTTACTCCGATGCAGCTACATTGTAGTAGGTGCACATCCGCAGGCGCCTTCGAAGCTTTGCGGCACCACGCAACACGTTCAGCATCCAAGAGCAATTTTTTTATATTCCGCTCAACTTGCAGCCTGGGATTTATTTCCAAAGCGGTCACGGTATCGTAAACAACTATAGGGTCAGAGCGTATGTGAATCATATTTATCGTGATCTTGCTTCTAGCGGGAGAATATTTCATTATTTCTAACGGTATTCACGCGGTCTTGCGTGGTAGAATACTCCCTAATTCGAAAGATAGATCAATTCACGGTTGCTGATATTTTATCCTATCGGCTGAGATATTTCCTGTGACCTTACATCTCGGAGACTGGAGTATTAATCCAGTTCGACTTGTGCACACACGACGCAACGTAGGAAGGTCGCGCGTACAATGCAATTTCCACATAACAGTGGACGAGAACAAGTTTGCTGGGTCGGCATCGTTGTACAGGCCAGATACGTGATGAGAATCGGCCCGGTACACCCCGGAGCTCAAGTACTTCGCGTTTATAATTTTCGGATTCCGGTGGACGCGCGCAAGGGGATTAGGAGCGAGTAGGGATTGTATCGAGAATCGAGTTAATTACGAATTCTCAGCGGCCGTTATGAGTTCACGGAGTTCTCGGGTATATTCGCGACACTCCGTACGAGCGATGAGAGTAAACAAGTCGAGTTAAGGACATTTATTGTTTCTACGACATACGCAGTGAAGCCACAAATTCACCCGGTCCATGGTGACTCTTGGACGTATATTTTTGTGCAGCCTCGAAAGGGAAATCTTCTTCGTGGGTTTCGGACGACCAATTTTCCGTGTCATATTAGCGATCGCAATCTTCCATCTTGACCAGCATTCGGTAGGATCTTGGAGATTCTTTCCGTAAAACTTGGATCGATCGTTGAAGGTGAACGACGATTAATCTTTATGGAAGATTATGATTGGATCCTACATTTTGTCGAGTCTCAAGAAAGTGACCCGTCCGATTTTCCTATACGGGTGTTTTTATTCTAAGTCGCGCAGCAGAGCCTAGCATTACCAATGGCCGCGGGGTCGTTTATTGTCTCTTCTCGTTGGTTACGGGTCGTTCGCACGGGCCGGAACAAACATTTTGCTAGACGTGATTTTCGGATCTTTTGGCATATTTTAAGTATACCGACGATAAAACATCGATTTTTTTTGGCGCAACCAAAGCTTCCTCCGCGAAAAAGCAAAAAATTACCGAATCACGATTTCCGAGATTTGTACAAACATAAACCTTTCGTTAAAAATAAATTAAACCGCCGCTGTTTACATTCGCACATTGTATTAATGAAATTTGTAACTTTTCGTTGTACAAATATTTTATAAGAAAAATAATTAAACGGTATAATTCACTGCGCAATCGCGAGAGTATTTCCCACGTGAGAGAAGAAAATTAATTGACCTTTTTCAACAATTTCATTCTTCCGTCCTGGTTATACCGAATCGTAAATCCTTGACACAATACACACTTAAAACGCCGTGAACTTTGTGGCGATCATTATTCATCCGGCAGGAATTTCAACTTTCGAATGCATTGAATGTATATACCTACACTATAATATGTACATTCATGAATACAGTCGACGCTTCTGACACGAGTCATTTCAATACGCCGTGTGTAATATTGCCATCATACAGTCAGAGACGCAATTATTCCAATTGTGTGTGTACGTACAAAGCCGATTTCTCGCACACCGGTAAAATGCATTATGTACGTTGAAAAAGATACACCGATACTACCCATAGGGGAAGATACAATTTTCATTTCTATCGGGTACTCAATAACTAATGGTACATAATCAATTTTCACGAAACGATAAAATCGATATGAATATCCGACGTACAAATTGGGAATGCACAGATAGGAAATCGGTGTCACGTATACTAGATGTGCCGGTTAATAATACGAATTTTGTAATAAAGAAAAAACGTTAATTTCAAGAAAAACATAAAGACGATGGGAAATTGTTTGCCGAGCGGAGCTTAAGGGGTTATACACGGTGAGGATTTTCAACAACAATTTTTTTTTAATAATTTCATTTTCGTATTGTACATACAAAAAACGTGAAAAACAAAAAAAAATGCAGATATAAAATTTAGTTTATATGCCGAATTAGCCTTCAGTAAAACTTTGAACGCGTTTTTCTCGAAACTACGTTTTTCAACCTGGCTGACAACATATTGAAAAAACTATTCATCCGATTTGCATGTACCAAGTTTTTAAATGTTCGAAAATCCAGTCTCTCTGGCACCACGTAGGATTTTTTTTTATGAAGGGCCCCCTTCTATTTTTTGTTGTTTCATAAACGATGAAAATTTTCTGGGAAAGTGGGAAATAAAATTCGCTGGTCTGCCATTTTTTTTAGATATCAAAATTTCCCTATGTGATGATATAAACCTATATGTCTAGGTTATAAATATATTTTTTTGTATTTTTCAAATGAACCGTATGGCTTGATTGCTGTCAACCACCAAGCAGCAACTTCGTCGGAGTATTCTTTTGGAAGCGGCGTATCCGTCAAACTATTCTTAAGATTCGAATAAAAAAATTTGTGTAGTGTCTTCTCTATGTATATATTGAATATTAGTATCAATAAAAAAAACCAATCACCGTTTGCTTGATAAAAATTATGAAAAATACACCCTCGTACGTCTGGCGCTTTAATCTTCCTGCAAGTTGTTTTTGAGTTTGACACGCATATTAATCGAATAATGCTTGTAATTGTTGGTGTTGAAACTGTTTCGGATGACCTGGCCGTTCTTTGTCGATGTAAAAACATCGAAATCGTCACGTTTAAACCGGCCTTCACAAGTATATCTTGAGATGGAGCATGTTCGGCATAAGCTTCCCGAAATGTACGATAACTTTCGACAACACTTTTGTCCAAGATAAAATAACGGATTAAAACTTCCCGCAAATGCTCTTTTTTGCACAAAATTCGACATTTATAAGCGTAAAAATATCTATGACGTTAACACCTTCGGAAAATTTGACGTTTAAAGTTTTGAGGATCGTTGTCACTACAATAAAATAGCATAAGTATTAAATCGAATATATATCAACATATGTGTAATTTCATCTATTAATTAAATTCGCATCATCAACCGGTACATCTAGTATTGATGTGACGAACTAAATGACGGACTAAAGAAATGAGTGTTGCTTGAAATAAAAAATGAAGTAATTGATTCGGAATCTCCTGAAGTGGAGAAAGAAAGTCATTTTTTGACGTCAATAATAACAAAAATTGTTAAGAAAAAATAAAAGGATACATTGACAATATGAACACAACCTGATTATAAAAGAAATACAATACCGTGGAATTGCCTTATTCGGCATTGAAATTAACCGACTAAAAAGTAGAAGAATAGTACAAAGTCGAACTAAAAAGACCGAGGCGTACCTTCGTGGCTTTCAATGCTGGCTGATTGTTGCAAATTAGATGTCTACAGAAAAATAAGAGGGGGGAGGGGAGTTATGAAACTTATAGCCCCGTTCATCCGTGAAGATTTCACTCGGTAGAGCCTTTCACCTTTGCATATCTCTCACCATTGCGCAGGCTATACGCGGCAGACTCGAGGCTGGAATAAAATATTTTCTTAAAAGAGTTATGGCACTCGACGATCAAACTTCGGTGCATTAATATCGAAAAAGTAAAACCGATACAAGGACAAGTTAGAGAATGACTTCTAGCCATGTGGTCATCGAACGTCAACACACTCTATTGAATCTCGGCTCAGCCGATACGGACACGCGCAACGTAAAAACTTTATGATCCAAGACGCGCGAAGCGTGTCCATTAATCCCTCCCATAAGAAGGACATATCTCCAAATGCGATGTATTTCTCACCCGGCTAACGCGTCATTATGATTGGCTGTCGCTGTTGTGCTCGGAGTTTGTTCATGCGCATACTTCGGATCGCGAGCGACGAACTTAACCCGAAATGCATCAACACCCGAAGTACGCACAGCGTTTCTGGTACTGATAAAGGAAATTCGAAACAAATTTTTCGCCGGCAACGGAGCGGAGGTTAGGAAACTTCCGCTATCTGTAAGGAACATTGAGAATCGTCCCAGAGATTTTCGTCTTGACAACTTTTATTATCAATCGAGGGCTCCCGTAGAGTTGTCTGAGGTTGGAGATTCTGGCGGTGGTAATAGATGCGCGTGCATAGGTATACGTATACGTTATACATTTTGCCATGAGCTCTTAAGATATGCTTCGAAATTGAGATCAATATTACGCGCCCTCCCGGTACACTCTCGCTCATGCACATACACACATACGTGCGCGCGCGCGCCTACAAACACACACACATGGGGACCCCTGTGGGACGAGGTCTGAGCTCCATACTCGGGCAATTACGAACCTCACGGGGGCCTATGATCATGGAAAAGAGAGGGCCTGAGAGAGGTGTGCCGGGAAATACGCGGAAGACGTTATGACTCGAGCACATGCACACCGATTTGATCTGGCGCCGCACCTCTGCACGAACTAATGGTTAGACACCTTTATATATGCGTTTCCCTTACGTTTTCTTTCCTTTTCTATTTCCCCCTCTCACTCTCTCATTTTTTTCATTCTGTGTCATTCATATGCATGCATACATGTCTCTATATATATAGAGAGAGGCCACCCCTGTGCTTTTACTGGCCAGTACGTGCCAGTGAACCGCGTGTGCAATCTCGCTAATTTAAAATCGATATTCCGCGATAAAGAATTGCGTGGTTGCAACAAATGTCGCCGATGGCACGGATACAGACGAGAGTGGGAAGGATGAAAAGTCCAAAGTGGAGGGTTTACCAGCGTGGTCGATGCGCGGCTCCGACGGTCTCACAAGTTGAGCAGTATTGGTCTCGGTTAAAATACCAGGATGGATAATCGCTTTGCTGTGTGCTGGCTTAGACTCCTATTACCGGCTGGGTGGTTGGTTTTCCGCAGTTTCCCTGTGCACACGTGTACATTTCTTCCCATCTTCCCCTCGTTAATTACCTTGTGAAATGCGGCGTCGAGCAAAAAATTATCAGAAGGGCCTAACTCGCCTAAAAAATTTATCACCATAGGGACCTTTCACCAATACCGGTTTTCAGAATCCCAATTTGTAATGTCGACTTATAATGCATAATAATAAAAGGTGTAAGATTAAAAATACCCAGGTAAGATTACATTAATATGTTCCATCGTTATTGTTTTAATTTTTCGATTATCCCATCGTTCAGAACTCTAGAATTTGACCACGAAAAACACCTTGTTATACAGGATCGCTGACAATTGAGTCTGAGAAGTGCCCCCATTTTGTTTCCTCGTGGAGTCAGCTTTGCGATGGTGAAGAAAAATGTTCAAGTTTTCAATTCCTATGTGTTGACAGTACGCCCAAATGCGGTTGCGTGTATATGTGTGCGTGTGTAACGGACCTGCAAAATAAAAATGTCTATATCTCGAGAACGGTATGCTGCTGAAATTCTGCACACAAGTAAAGCGGTACATCCCCTTGATTTTTTGCAATCTTTATAAAAATATATGAAGCTGCTCAGATGTTTTGGCTCTGAAATTTTCAATATACATTTATACGTGCTCTATCTTCCGCAAATTTTGAGATATTGAAGTATTTTATATATTTATATAAAGAGGGTCACATTAAAGAACGATCGATATCAAATTTGGCGGAAGTTGGTGGAAGAGTTCGGTTTGTATGAAGTGGTGAATTTTAAAAAACTTTACTAACACAGTTTAAGCTTCCACAAGGTTGGTGTATAAAGCAAAAGAGCAGAAGGAGGGACTTATAATAAAGCATTCCATTACAAGTCGACCTGGCAAGTATAACCCTTACCATTGCAATTTTTTTTCCGTCAAGTATATCATAGAGTGATGCAAAAAATTAATCATAACGTTCAAATTTACTCAGTGAATACCTAGTTGGGAAACGAGATTTTTGGGTATAGTATGCTGAAATTTTCCTTCTGTTATTTATTTTATATTTAAAAAATATTCCTTGTTATATATATTTGCATATGTAGTTCATCCCACGCGAACTCGACGTGGCAGTGACTCTCACTACTCGGTATAAATTCATATTATAAAGCGGGGGCTTCGCCCCTTTGAGTACGTCACGTGCGTAACCCCTCGAGGGATTCCCATCCTCTCGTCCCTCTGATAGCTCCCTTCAGTCCCTCGGGAGCCCCACTCTTCGACTCTTGTACGCCGCGGCGGCGGCGGTAACGAAATATTTACTATAAATAAATAAATAAATAAATAAATAAATAAATAAATAAATAAATAAATAAATAAATAAATAAATAAATAAATAAATATATATATATACTAGGGGGGCTACACCCCCCTGCGCGCTTCGTGCGCCAACCCCGCTCGTTCCATCTCGCCCCGGGCTCCCGCCCCCTCAACTCTTGTACATGGCGGCGGAATATTCATATAATATAGAGAGATATGTATCTATATTACATAAATATATCGCCGCCGCGAAAGAGGCGGGAAGAGTTGAGGCGGTCATTCCCTTCGCCGTATCTCCCTCCAAACCCAACAAACCCGGAGGGGGTACACTGAATGGAATGGCCCCCGGGGGGGGGGCGTACGAAGCGCGCAGGGGGCAGAGCCTTCCTAGTATATCTCTCTATATTATATAAATATTTTGCCGCCGCCATGTTCTAGAGTTGGCGAGAGCGAGCGCGATCGAGTAGGCTGGGTGAGGGGTTCGAGCGGGGGCAGGGGCGGGTAGGGGGAGACGCTAAATGGTATCGCCGGGGGGGGGGGGGGGGGGGGGTAGCGCGCGAAGCGCGCAGGGGGGCGGAGCCCCCCTAGTATATATATACACTGGGGGGGCTCTTGCCCCCCTGCGTGCTTCGCCCCCCCCCCGTTCCATCTTGCCTCGGGAACCCCCCTAAACTCTTGTACACGGCGGCGGCGGCGCAATATTTATATAATATGGAGAGATACGAGGGCTTCGTATGACTCAGACGATACGCGCCTTCGCACCCAAACCCCTGTCGTTTGGTTGCTAAGGTCGCCACGGCGACCATTACTACGGCGAATGTTGCTACGGCGACTGTTACTACGGCAACCATTGCGATTGCGACCGTTGCTATGGCTTTCAATTCTTGTACACAGCGGTAACGACGGCGATATATTTATATACTATAGAGATATAGATATATCATATATATATATATATATATATATATATATATATATATATATATATATGCACGCATATACATATGTCTGTAATTTATACCATGTTGCACATAAACATACGCACATATTCGTACCTTCAAATATGTGGGTCACTCTTCGCGGTTTCTGCTACAAAATTAAGCCAGTCGGGCGAAAAAATGAAGCTCGCTCGCGGCTTCTGACTCAACTCCTTCTTCACCGAATCTCGCGACTCTCAGTTCGGTCGCATGTGTGCACCGTATATATACGTTATTCCATGCGCTGTTGCTTTTGCTCCTGCTGCGCGGGATGTTAGCAACTGTCTTTAGTTTAAGTTTCATGTCTGTCAACTCTCATCTAGCCCAACTCTGTCTTCACGTTCGAGCGAGGAGTTTGTGTACATTAGACTCGCGCTGTTTATACGATTATTTATATTTAAAATTCGACATTGCGGCTGTGGAAGTTGAGAACCGCTGAGGTATTTAATGGAGCGCCCCATGTATATCCCCACCTAACCGCGAAGAGAGTTGGAAACGATGGGACTTGAGTACGAAGACAGTTGGTGGACTTCGTATAAACAGCGCGAGTCTAATGTACACAAACCCCTCGCTCGAACATGAAGACAGTTGATACGCATGGGATTTGGCACGCCCGACAGTTCAACCTGGTCGGATCGAACGAACTGCCAAAACTGGAGCAGCATGAGGCCAGTTGACCGCCATGAGAGTTAAGCTAGATGAGAGTTGGAACACGAGAGTTGACACACATGAAACTTAAACTAAAGACGGTCGCTACCAACCCTGCTGCGCGAACGATTCGTGGATCTGACAGTCGTGAATGCCGGGTGGAGGAAATAGGCGTGCTAGCGCGACTGTTGTTATCTCGATTGTTTCCCCGATGAAATATAGACAAGCACTTCAGGTCTTCCCTCCCTCGTTGGTTGATACGCGAACGTATCGCTATT
>OY253755.1:0-35000 GCA_958009045.1 Oxytorus armatus
GAAATTGAACGAAATTGAAGAAATTTCGTCTTTTTTTTTGTCGTTTTCCATTTCATTCGTTATTATTATCCTCGCACCGTAATTATCTCATTGCGGTGTCCCCGAGGTCGATAGCGAGAATCTCGAAGAACGTAAATCGAATAGTACGGTCGTTGAATTTTTTTTTCTTCCTTACAAAATGACAAAACTCGTTGGACGTTTTTTTTGTCTCGTTTAAAATTGTTGTATTTTTTTTTCTTCTTTTCTATTCACATTTTCAATGAACTTTTGACGCTACACCGCCGTACCGCGTGACGAAATCTCTCCTCAGCGGGGCTCGACGGGAGCGTCAATTAAAACTAATTGTTTAGCTTTATTATTATTATCATTATTTATATTCTTATTATTATTGTTTATTTCTTTTTTCGTCGTCGTTCTCCCCTTTTTTGTTCAATCGCGCAACCCCGCCGAACAAAGGATGACGCAATTTGTCGCGGAACGAACAACCCGATTTTCTATATGTTTACCTCCGTAAATCGCGACTGAAATTTCAGCGCGTCGCTAAAGGCCTAAATTACAAATGTTATTTCCCGTTATTGAAATTTCGTTAAAATCGATAAAATACCATTGAACCGAGTATTTTTATACACTCGACGGTATCGTTCAATCAACCACTCGACGTTTACGAGTGTGAATTACAAGAAAATGCTTAAATTCAATAAAAATTCAATAAAAATTCAATAAAAATCCAATAAAAATCCAATAAAAATCCAATAAAAATTGAATAAAAATTGAATAAAATTTTTTTTATGTTAACTAAATAAGCGAAATTTTAACTTTTTTTCTCCCTATCATTGCAGATATAATGAAGAGAGAGGCTGACGCCGGCGCTATGGCTGGGGGTCCTACGAGTCCCCACAAACGTTACCGTCAGGGTGACGATGAACTACGACTTCTCATCCCGAGCAAGGTGGGTCACGATAATTTATTTCATTTTCGAAACTCGTTTCTCTTTCTCTCTCCGAAGCAACGAATTTACCGTCCATTGTACAAAGTTCATCTCACCCCGAGATCAATCGATTAAAACGAATTTACGCGGCTAAATTCATTTCCGAGGGATCGTCGCGTTCTCCCGACGGTGCCATCGTTTGAACCTCGATTACTCGCTCCATTTCGGTCGTTGAAGAATTTTAAAAACACCGAGCCCCGTTCGCTCGCCAAAGGACCGACGAACAAAACGTGTACGTGCACGACCCGCCAAAAGTTCTCGTATTCATTTTTCACAGCTCGTAATTTTACCGCTTCCGGTCATTGTGAAGAACGAACGAAACTAAGGAGCGAACGATCGAGCGCCTTTCTCTCTATCTCGTATCGTTCGTTTATTCGTCATCCTCCTCTTTCACTCGCCAATTTCTCAACTCAAACGCGTCTCTCGCTCCTCTCGTTCGGAAAATTGTCGGGAGATCTTCCGAAACGATTTCCTCGCGGGAAATTGTATTCGCGCGATACGGGAACGTTCTCCTTTGTAAAACAAGGGGACCCACTCGCTCCGTTTCTCACTTAATCGTCAATTTCGCGATTGTTTCTTTTTTTTTTTCTCCCTTTTTTACCCGAGTCTCGATATTTATCTCATCCTCTCGCGTCATCGCACTATCGCGTTCGATCTCTCTTGGCTTTCTATTTTCTTCTTTTCCGTTTACTTCGTTCATTCGTGAGATCGAACATTTTCTTAAATCCTTTAAATTCTCTCTAAAGAAAATAAATATATGACAAATTTATTGTTGTTAAATATCGTAACGGAAAATCTCATTTGTAATTATGTTGAAAAAAAAGTAAAAAAAGTAAACGCTCGTAAGGTTGAGGGTGAAATTTTTTTTTATTTTTATTATCGCCATTATTATTTTTTCTCGCAATTCGTTCGTCCGTTCGTTGAGCCCGGAGCCATGTTCCTTTCGTTGCACGGGGAACGCTCGGGCACGATGCCTAAAAAAAACGCAAAAAAAGCCCATGGGGGGGCTGGGGGTGGCGAAGCTCATCGTTGAAAGAGAAAAGAGATGAAAAGAAAAAGAAGAGAGTGTAATTAGAATAATTGTGACTGAGAGACTCGAATTCCTACTTTTGTACGTATACATAGCGTGTTCTCGGTTACTCGCGCGTTCTCTCGAGCTTAACGACTATCCTGAATCGTGTGGTGCACTTCTGTGCGCTCGTCTCTCTCTGTGTGTGTGTATATATATATATATATTATAATATAGAAGATAACGAGGCCACTATTGTTCCCGAGCACGCGATTCATCGCTGGAATAACGAGAGAACGAAGAGTACGAAACCATTGAAACGCGCAACGTCCAAGTACGAGTATATCGTGGACCGCACGCGCGATAAATCTTCTCGGTATCTCCGTTGTCGCGAAATTCTACACTCTAGACTGTGAAATAAATACTCGGTACGGTTTCATTTTTCCAATCGAAATACACGCTGGGAGATGTAACGTTTTTTCCCTTTTCTTCAAAAGTATATATTTTTGTTATTTCATTGGAAAACCTTCGTGTTTAAATACACTCAACGCGAGCCGTTGGTTCGTACTCGGACCAACGTTGGTTTACAAATTTCGGCAAGATGGAAATTACATTTTCATTGGCAAACACCGTCGGAGGCTAATGGAATTGGTTCGCGCGCCCCCCAATAATATTCGAAATACAATATGTATTTCAACGGCGATAATATATCATCTCTCGAACACCGATGTTCCTACGTTTCATCCGGTATCTCGTTCTTATTAGGATCCTCGTACGTTTCTCGTTTATCCCACGCGTCGCGTCGTTCCAGTGTCGATCGCGGTGGAAATAATATTTGCAATAATAAATCCCACTGGCACGATCGACGAGTGCAAAAGCTCGCGCCTTTGCGTAATCAATTTGTTATTCATCTCTCTCTCTCTCTCTCTTGTGGGAGCACACCCGGTCTACTTACCTTTCTCGACTCGATTCAAGGACGTATTCTCGCCGTGCGGTCGATCGTCTCCGCTCGACCAATTACCAACGACTACCAACAATTACCAACACTCCCCCATAAAGTGTACGTACATTCCGCGATGTGTGACCGATCTTTACGCGCATTGCGCTTACTCGGTGTATTCATTTTTTTTTATTCACACGTACACGGGCCATTTCGCGTAAAATTGACCCGTCCGTTAGTGTCTTTGGTCTCGGGAATTTGGTCGACGATAAAAAAAAAAAAAATTTTTTTTTAAATTAAAAAAAAAAAATTAAAAAAAAACCGTCCGCCTCCGTGGGCTCGGCTTAAAAATGTTGGCATTGGACGGAGGATTTATCGGATTGTTTTCAAAAAATGTTCAACTACACTAAATCTTTGTTTCGTGTAAAATACGTTTTTAAATACTTTTAAATTTGATAAAAAGTTTCGCATCCCTCTCGGGGTTGCAACAACGATGTAAAAAAAATTATTAACCAAACATCGGATTTCACTTGAAATCCCCCGTATATAGCACGCGTGCAACGTTTCTACATCGGACTCGCCTTGTCGTCGGATGTAAACAGCGAGGAGCGGCACGGAGAAGCGTGTGGCCCCGTTTCGTTGCAAAAGGCCTCTCTCGCTCGAATTAACAAGTGGTTTGGCCGAGGTACGATGTCGTTCCCCCTTTACAATCGTTTACAATCGTTACGGTGATTTTCGCATCGAAAAAGAAAATAATCTTAACCCTCACAAAGATCGTAAGGGTACTCGATTTTGCGGTGTAAAAACAAATATTTCGCGTATAAAATAACAATCGAACGACAAACGGTTGTTGATTACGAGTTACCGTTTGACAAGAAGAAAAACAAACAAAATTAATAATAATAATAATAATGACGATGTGAAAACTATTGAAAAATATTTGAAATCTAAATAGATATGGAGAAAGAGAAGTGAGTTAAAAAGATTATTTAGCGATAACGGGAAGACACGGATCATCGGTATTGTCGTATCGAGGCACTTGCGACCCGCGAACGAAAGAGGAAAAAGATCGGGAAAGAGAAAAAAAAATGCTAAAGCGTCATAATCTCGGTCGTACGCGTGGGAATATTATGGAATTGGAGGTCTCGCCCCGTTGAGAAATGTTTTTTTTTTACACTCTCGGATATCAAGGATATTTTGTATTTTACGAGCCGCGCACAGCGCGTAATTATGTCGGTTTCATTTTGTAATTCATGCTCACCGCGTGAATAGCGCTTTCTTTTTGTACGAGATATCGCGTTGAGAGAAAAAAAAAAGAAAATTTGTTTAATCCAGTTTGACGCGCGAAACGTAGGAAATAATTTTCAAAGGCTTTTCGGGGATGAGTCTAACGAGATTTCAAACGTTTCAATGATTTCAATGAAACCACAGAGAGAGAGAGAGAGAGAGAGAGAGAGAGAGAGAAAGTGGGAGGGTGAAGATACTTGCGAGAGGAAAATATATATATAGCGGGCGACGTAACCGTGCAAACATTTTCCGTCCTTTCAAAGGTTATCGGTTGTTGAAAATAAAATGGTATAAAACGTACGCGCAAAGGAATAAATTAAAAAAAAAAAAAAAAATATACCGTAAGGCGATCTTTCGCGCGTCGATATTGTGAATTTTTTCATCCGAGTGTCGCGCAATTGCGACGCATTGACGCATTGACGCATTGACGCATTGACGCGTTGACGCGTTGACGCGTTAACGCAACGAATGCGCGCGGTCACGACCACGCGGCATCTTGCATCTTGCAATTCTCGCTGTTCGCCGGATTAGGGCCCTTTCGGATCTCGTTTGTTTTTCCGACGGAAAAATAGGAGCGGGGAAAAAACAGGATTTTAATTAATTATCTTCTTGGAGAACGAGAGAACGTGAAAATGATTAAAAATACAGAAAAAAAAAAACGCTCATTTAATTCAGAGGTGTGTGCGATCGGAGAATGCAGTCGCTCTGCGTTCCACGATCTCGCGTAATGCGGGACGCGAGGCGGAGCTTTGTTACGTCATTGGAACTCCTTTACCGAGTGACCGACGAAGCGTAAGGGAAGAAGGAAAAAAAAAACTCATGACCTCGATATTAAATTCTATTTCAGCCGATGATAAACCTCATTCATTTTATTATAAAAAAATAAATAAACATTCGCAACGATATTATTAACGAGTAATGACGAAATGAGAATAAAAGAATGATGAAAATTTGCACATTTTTCATATTCTTTTCGATTCAATGGCCGCTTATCCGTTCGAGGAAATTCTTTCCGAGAAACGTAAATGAGAAACAATTGAAAACCAATGGACGAGTTTCGTTTGGAAATTTTGAAATTTCTCGGTCCCTCAAAGTCGACGCGAGTTGGTGGGGTATTGACATTTTTTTGGAAAATTCAAATTCCACTTGTACTTAATACTAATAATAATGATAATAATAATGATAATAATAATTAAGCGTCGCGAGCCTACGTAGGCACGATAGTTTTCTTTCGCCCACCACGGATGTCCCACGGAATATATTTTAAAATAACTCCGTCGAGACAATTAATTGACGACTGATCGATGTATTCTTTCTATTTTCTTTTCTTTTTTTTTTTCCTCACTCATTGTTGCAGGTCGCCGGTTCGATAATTGGCAAGGGCGGCCAAAACATCACGAAGCTTCGTAGTCAGGTGAGCCTCTCGGACGAAATGCTGATTAAATAAACTAAATTATTATTTCTATTTCGCCTGTATGTAACATCGAATATCGTTTTTTTTTTCATTTTTTTTTCTTCCGCGTTTCTCCGCATCTCTCGAACCTCTTCCATTCTCTTTCTCCTTTCGTTGTTGTTCGCTTCATTTTTATTTCTTTCAATTAATTGAGTTTTATTTATTTATTTTTTTATTTTTTTTTAATTCTTCTCGTTCGACGCGCTTAACTCGCATCTTTGGAATCTCCCGTGTGTGAACATATATTTTTTTACACTGATCATTTTTTTTTTCCAATAAATACAGTTATTCGTTAACCGGTAGGCGGAAGAGGATTGAAACGGAGCGAGAAACATTTTTTTCTTTGAAAATTGTATTTTAATATTTGACGATTATTAAATAAATAAAAAACACCAACAAACGAGCGACCATTGAGTGAAAACGTTTGCAAAATTCGTAGCAGCAATATTAACGTCTTGTCGCCAAAACAGTAATTGAAAAAAATACAAAAAAATATTCTCGATTTTTTATTATATGTGAAATTCAAAAAATCGATATTGCGCTTCAATAATCTCTTGCCAAATAAATCGCGCGCAAATTCAATATATCGGAGAAAAAAAAAAAGCTCGGTTGGTAAAATGACAAAAAATTTAGCAAAAATACATTTTTTTAACAATGATAATTTTAGGAAAATTTTTATTTTTATTTTTTTTTCATTAATAATGATATATTCGTAAAAAAGAAGAAAAAAAATCGTTGGTTGTCTAACTTGGTTGATGGTTTGTGCCCTGGCCCTGCCCCGACCCCGCGGCGTTGCCCCCCTGGCCTGTGCCCTGATGCGTCGATTGTTCCGCCCTGCCGTCACACACAAACGATTGCCTTGCCGACCAACGACGACACATCCTGGGGAATAAAATTGAAAAAAAAATAATAATAATAAATTTAAAAAAATATTTTAACGCCGGTGTTGCCGAACTACGGACGATAAAAAAACGGAAAAAAAAAAACAAAAATAAAACACTCACGGCCTTCGATCAAATGTGGACTCTCGCCTGTACCTGAATCTCACAATGTGTGTGTGTGTGTGTCTTGATACCGTGGCCACACCCGAACGACGCAAAAAAAAATTCAACCCGAAAATCGTATCAACAATCGACCAACGACCTTCCGAACGTCAATGAACCAAACAATCGACCAACAATCAACAACAACCACGGCCCGACAGTACAAAGCCTCAATCATTGTACCCGATTGCCCCGGACCCGAACGGTAAATGCCAACACCAAATACTTAATGTCTTAATTCTCTCTTCTCTCTCTCTCTCTCTCTCTCTCTCTCTCTCTGCTAATTTTTTATTTAAAACAATGTATTAAAAACAGGTGGGGTACAAAAATTCGAACGACCAGTATTTCGAAATCTCGTAAATCTCGTAAATTTCGTAAATTTTGACCCTTCGATATTTTGAATTTCTAAATTTTCTCTCCTCATTTGTATCGTCAATATATTTCTTTTGTCTCATTCGCTATTCGATATATATATGTCTGTGTTTACTACCTTTCAATTTCAATTTTGGAAATATTATCTTTTTTCGCTTCGTTCGAACGAATGTGTTGTTCATTCAAATGATCGACTATACAAAACAATTATTATACCGATATGTCTTTTGGTTACTTTGGTATAGTCAATCTTTTAAAACCGTCGATTTCGGTCGTTCCACATTTTGGCTTCTTCGAAATTTTGACACCCCAATGTTTACAACCTTTTGTTGTTCCATTAAATTATCATCTTTTTTAATCCAAAACATTTTTTTTTCTTATTTTTCTTTCACCGTTTATCTCTAATTGCGATCGAGAAATCTTATCAATTATGTCGCTACTAAATTCTGTTTTCTATCGCTGTTTCCTTTTCTTTTTTTTTTTTTTTTTTTTTTTTTTAACCGTCATAACTAGGAATTTTTTTCTTTTCCTCTTTCGTTTCGTTTTATTTTTTTTGTCCGTCGTTCACACCCGTCTACATCTTTCGTTTCTTCATTTCGTGTCCTATTTCTTACGTTTCTAAAAAGAAAATTTACCAAAAGTTAGACGTCGCGAGCGAAAAGTTTACTTTCTTCCGTGTCTTCAATTATTGACGATACTTCATTTATTCTCACTTGGTGGTTAAAATTCATTTTTCTTTTGTAGCCAAGATTTTGAAAAATCGTTGAAAAGACCCGGTGGATGTTTTTTCTCATCATTTTCCAATTTTCAACCGTCTTTATCCTTTTGTCGCATTGGAAAAAAAAAACTCACAATTCTTAATTCGATGTTTCGTCGCGTAGATTTATTTTCGAAAAATTGTACGAATCGTTCGTCATGTTTGGTTAAAATATTTTTTGTTTTCTCTCTTTTTATTTTTCTCTCTCTTTCTCTCTATTTGCTATCTCAAACACGTCCGGGACTGTGCGGAGAGTCCCGCGGGATACTAGATAAAAATGAAAAAAAAAAAATCAGTACATCGCTTGTAATGGTTGTAAAAAAAAAAATATATATATATGTTTCGAAACGAGATGACATCGATTGTTAACTCGAAGATAGATTTTTTTATACACATACATATATATATATATTTTTTTTCTCTTAATGTAATACAACACAATTCACGTCTCCACCCTGGCGAATAATATTTTAGAATATCTCTCCACCGTTGTCCCGAACCCCGATGACGCCCGATAGGCTTCACCGATCGATAATACATCGATGCCGAATAAATTTCGTATTTATTATTATTAGTATTTTCATTTCAAATTGATCAACAGATATTTTCAGCCGACGACGGATTTAAACGGTCGAATGAAAAAAAAAATTCATTTCAGTTTATCGTCTCGCCGAGAAAGGTGTGTTCGAGCTCTTCGCAAATTACCGACAAAAATGCAGTTTCCATAATTCTTTAGTGAAAAAATAAATAATTCTATGTAAAAAAATGTTACCCCGCAATACGATGAAAAGTTCAAACACAAAACATCTTGAAACAAAGGACCCGTCGAAAAATGACAATTTTTTATTTAACAAAAATTAATCGCGTTAAATTGTTGTGAATTTTATTCGATAAACCATTCTGACATTCGCCATTTTTTTCTTCTTTTCCCAAACGTTTCTCTCGTACGATGCAAATAAGAAAAAACGTTTCGATGGTAGAAAAAAAAAATGAACAAGTCGTAAAGAGTGCCAGTTCGTTTTATCCCGATCCCGCGAAAGTCCCGGAAAAAAAAACCAACCCCAATCCGACGTTACCAACCCCCGAGGCAACGCCTTGCCAGCCTTGGAAAAAAAACCGAGCTTCGAATTTCACGAAGATAACACACGGTGTTTGTGAGTTCGTGTTTGAGCCCAAGCACGGAGAACGAGCGCTTCGAAAAGCTTTTTTTCTCCCGAACATCGCCGAATGTGCGGGGCCACGAGCGTCTTGGGCCGTGATTTCGCAAAACAACCCCTTTCAGATTTCCCGCGAGAGAACTCTATTCGTTCCCTCTTTTCTTATCCCCGTTCCTCTCTTTTCATCACTTCCTCGTTCTATCTTTCGAGAAAGAAAGAAAGAAAAAAAAAATATATATATATATATATATATATATATATATATATGATCGTCAGCCCCTGTTTCAGTTTTCATCTCCTTCAATCGTGGCATTCGATATTTTTCATCGAAATTCATTCGTTGGTCCCCTTTTACATGCTTATTTTTCAGGAAAAAAAAAACCATTTCTCCTCCCCTGACTATTATGCCAAAACCTTTTTTTTTTTTTTTTTTCCATTTATCATTATTTTCGTTCACAGAGAGAAGAAAAAGAAAGTAAGAAATAAAATTTCTCGAAACGAAAAAAGAAAATGATCCTCGTGTACGTGTTCTCGAGAGAACATCGGGAAGAGTTTTTTTTTTCTTCTTTGCTTCAAAAATTTTTGTTGCACACCAAAATACGAAAAAATTTGTTTCGAACGTAGGGATTCAACGGTGTGATTTTAAAATATTAATTTACCGCAAAAGAGTCACGGGTGGTATTAATAATACGTCGAGTTTAAATTGAATATTGTAAACAAAAAATGACATTCTTTTAAATATAGATTTTTATTTATCGTCACGAAAAATTGTATAACGCTCGGAATATTTATGGTTTTAGGGTCCTGACGATAAGCTCGGATCTCGACACTGTTCTACAAGTGGTCAACAAGGTTGTACCTAATTTGGAGGAGGTAGGTCGACGTCGACCAACGACGACGTTTTGTGTAACTCTTTTCTTTTTTCTTTTTTTTTTTTCCTTCTCTCCTCATCTTCGATACACAATTTTTATGATTCACTGAAAAGGATTCTGAATCGTCGTTGCAGAATGGATCCAAGCACGGAAACGACGAAATCGACGTACGCATGCTCGTACATCAGAGTCAGGCCGGTTGCATCATCGGCAAAGGTGGACTCAAGATCAAGGAACTTCGCGAGGTAAGTCACAATTTTTCTTTACTTCTTTTTGTTTTAATAAAAATAGAAATTTTGTACTATTTTACGGAGAGAAGAGACGGGTAACGAAAAATAAGAGGCTTTTCGGGTTTGAGAGGGCGAAAAGATGTTGGAACCACTTTGAAGAAAAGACGCGCGGCACTGCCACTCAGCGACGTCGCCGAAACGCTTTATTTCGATTTCCGTCTCGAGGTCGCCTCTCTCATGCTGCCCCTTTATCACCGTCGCGTCGTTCTCTTTTTATTTTCGTCATTCTTTGCCGTTTCCCGCTCGACTTTATCGATTCCACGCACGACACCGTACCGGTTTCTTCTCGTTCCCTTTATTCTCTCTCTCTCTCTCCCTCCTTTCGTATTTCCTGTTCCGGCTACGAAATCGTCTCAATCGTCTCTTCCGCGTCAAACGGTGACCGAAATATATCCTACTCACACGATTTACATCCGTTCGTTCTTAAACTCAATGGAACAACAGAGTAAGAAATGTCGAATGGATGAAAATTTCAACGCAAATTAGTGAGTGATTAGTAAGAGATTTTTTTTCTTTTTCTTTCGTAAAAACCACTAATCGTAAAAACCACTTTGAAAATGTTCTATATCAACTACGGAAAAAATTGCAAAATTGATAAAAAAAATCAATAACACTTCGTAGCTCAATGAATCAAGCGATATTTTAAAACTCGAACGTTCGCGAAAAGGATGAGCACGGAACGGCGTTCCGGGTTTATCAGCGAGCAAAATTACAGCGATCTTGGCAAACTCATTTTTGTCGAATATATTGGGAAACTATCGCGAGAGTAAAAGGTTTTTAGAGTCTGGGAATAATGGATCAAGTTTTTTTTCTCTTCTTTTTATCATCCGGCGTGGGAAAGTGCACAACGGAAGGTGTCGGTACAATGTCGCACAATTCTCATTCTCTTTTTTTTTCCCTCGTACTTCTTCCTCGAATATCTCTCTTTCGCTTTACATCTTTTACTCTTTGCTCCGTCGTCTCTTTTTCTTAGGATTTTTTGTCTCCCCCTCTCGTACGCTCACTCACTCGGTATCGTCGTTCTTTGCTTCCCTCGATCTCTTTCGGAACTCGGTAGCGCGAATTCTCAGACTTTCCGACAACGATAAACCTCTCTCTCTCTCTCTCTCTCATTTTGCTTTTTTTTGTCTTCTCTTCCCCAAACTCCTTGAACTCTCGAAGCGCTCGTTAATGGCCCTCTCTCCGTCCGAACGGCCGTGAGAACGAGACGAGAAGAGACACGAGAAACGAGAGGCATAGGAGAATAAAATAGACGCGAGGGAAAAGGAGGCGGGGAGAGGCAAAGGAACGACAAGGAAGAAAACGTAGTCGTTATCACGAGAATATCCACGGAGCCTCGAAAATTGGAATCCAAGCTCGCCATTTCACGGCCCAGATTCCTCCCTAGACGATCTCTTTTTCTCTCTCGCTAAATCCACTATCTCCGTTCCTCCTTCCTCGATCACGAAATTTTTTTCTTTCGATTTATATATTTTTCTTGCTCGAAATTTTTTATTCGTAATTAGCGAATTTGGAAAAAAAAAAAAAAAAAAAAAAAAAAATCTCATCCTCGACGCAATGATGCCCAAAAATATATCACCGGTTGTTTTTTTTTCTGTCCAAATGATATGAAATTTTCAAATTTTTGTCCACCTTTTTTTGTAAGGTTCACGAAAGTTTATTTTTATTTTTTCCAACCGTTTCTGGTGTTCGTACCGGATGGACAGGTTTTCTTAATTTGCCGTTGGGAAAGAAAAAGAGAAATGAAAATGACATGTGCTACATACATTTATCCGTGTATACGTGAAAAACCGCTTATTAACACGAACGGGTAACCCAGAATTAGCGCGTCGCCAATTTTTCTTTTTTCTTTTTGCCCTTGATACGATCCCTTTGGGTACCGGAACTCGACGGGCACTGCCCTACCGGGTGAATCGAGAGAGAGAGAGAGAGAGAGAGAGAGAGAGAGAGACAGACGGAAAAACCCTTATCGAAATTCAATAGCCGACGAATAGGCGCGTCCGTCGCCTTGTTTCATTTTTCTTTTTTTTTTCATCATACAACACGCACTCGTGCGGTCATTTTTTCTTGTAATCATATTTCTTTACTCAAAAGCCCTCAATTACGTAACAATCCCCTCACCCTTCCTATAAACCCTTTTTTCAACCCCGTACCGATGGTCGTTGCAATTTAATTAAAAGCCACGTACGAACGTTCAATTATACTTTGCCAACTGTTTTTTTTTTTCTCTCTATTTTTTCGTCATCCCCTCTTTCGTACACCCCGCGTTTCGATGTACAGAGCGTAACGGACGGTTGACTCGCGTTAATGCGGTGTCTAACGTACTTTTTCATTCTCATTTTCTACATTCGATATTATAATAAATCGAATTATGATGAATTCTTGAATTTGGAATTTCGGAGATTTTTCGGAAACTTGCATTGAATTTTTATTTTTTATTTTATTTTTTCGTTTTTTTTTTTTTTTTTTTTTTTTTGTTGTCGTTGCTTTTTCCGAACATTTGTGGACGAAGGAGGGTTACGGGGATGATTAAAGCTGTTGCTGATTTAATAAAAAAAAATCATAATTCATTTTTTTAAAAAGATGAACAAAGTCGAGCTCCGTTTTTTGCCCCGTTATCGATTTTTGAAAAATAGATAACAATTCGGAGCCTCGTTACTGTTTTTTAAAAAGAAAGGAAAAAACCCGTTGCCGGTTGTTGAACGTTTCTCTGAAGCTCCAATTATTCTCCACAAATACAAAACAAGGAAGTAAATATTTTTTTTTTCATTCACCAACGGAGCGAAAACAACGTCGAGAGAAAGGGTGAAAAAAATAGACGCCCGTGTCGCGATTCGCGAACTCGAATTGAAAAACAAAGGGCAGTAAAGAAAAACAAGCCATAAAACAAACAGACACCGATGGAAAAAAACATATAAAA
The DNA here is from genome assembly GCA_958009045.1 of Oxytorus armatus. Classification (NCBI taxonomy): domain Eukaryota; kingdom Metazoa; phylum Arthropoda; class Insecta; order Hymenoptera; family Ichneumonidae; genus Oxytorus; species Oxytorus armatus. The sequence goes on from OY253755.1 coordinate 13,089, forward strand.
TAGAATAACAAAAATGCGCGTCCCGAAAGGGATGGAAAAAAAAAAAAAAAAAATTATATTTTTGAATTAGCGCGAGTGGGAGTTTCGAAAGCGACGCGAAAGCGCGAGCCGAAATCCAAACGGACGAACCGAAAGGCGCGCGCGCGCGCAAAGAAACCGCTCTCTTCCTACCTTTACGAATAAACAGTACCGCACGCGCGCAAAGACGAGAAACGCGTTGTAGTTGGGTGCAAACGAGACGAGACAGAGAGAGAAAAACGAATAGCGTTTGTCTCGTGGCGTTTAGGTTCGAGATGGATCGAACCTAAACGCCAACTCGAACTCGGACCGAGAATGTTTTTTCCTTTCCCCCTTGACCCTCAGTTATTTTCAATTTCCAAACTTTTTATTTCGATTCTCGACGTATTTCCGTTTTTCGGCTCGTTCACCATTAACGACGAGTTGGCCGGCTTGAGAAATAAATCGCGTTTCGAGATATTTCGTGGGGCATCTTTTTTTACAGGGGGGATGGATATACGCGCCAATCGCCATTTTCAATTTCGGAAACGTTCGAGCTACGGAACGTACGAATATGGATTTTCAAAACGGTTATTCGACCCGTCGTTTCTCATTTTGTTCTTGTCAATTTTTACATTCGGTATACTTCCGTCCCGAATTTTAACAGCAGTAATCGTGTATATAATTTTTTTTTTAGACCTCTTCGAAAAATGTACATTTACATTTCGAACGTTAACGTTATCCGATTCTTACAACACGGAGACGCGGATGGACGTGGATGTCTGGCGGAGGTATTTCAACTAATTCAAATCGTTCGTTTCGATCGGTTTGGCTCGAGAGAACATTTTAACGCGTCTCGTCGCTAAACTTGATTCATTCGACGAACGTAGACCGCGATGTACGATTGAAGAAAAAATGTTGACAATTAGACTTTGGGATTAACAAAATGGGAAAGAGGAAAAAAAAGGAAAAAAAATGTTCGAACGACATACGCGCGTTGCTACGGGGGCTTTTTTTCGTCCGAACGTTTACGTTTCTCTTTGCCGTGGCGAACACGCGAACCGAGCACGCGAACCGAACAGGTGCTCCTCTCGTCGGCCCCCGGGTAACGGACGTGGCCCGGACAGCTGCCGCGCCAGGTGTTAGTCCTCGAGGAAGGAGGAACCCTGACTCTTCGAATACCTTTGCCCGCGGGTTTCTTTTCACCGAACGGGCTCCTTTATCCGAATTAATCTCTCCAAGCTGGAAGAAATATTCATTAATTTCTCTTTCTTCGTAAAAAATTAGCTCGAAATAACTAAACGGAGAAGCGTGTGACGGTTGCGATGAATTTTTCTTAGGCCATTTTTCGATATGAAAATATTTCAAGCGCGGATTTTATCCTCGGCTCTTCGTATCGTTTCGAACATACATCGTATTAGAACGGTCAAATTTCCTCAAATCAAAAATTCAACGTATCCTTTGATTAGGATTTTTTTTTGAGAGAATAAAACTTTGAAAAAACACGAGAAATTAAGGTTTGAAGACGAAAACAGTAATAATAATTATTATTATTATTACTATTATTATAATACGAGTCTGTGGTGCGTTTATTGCCGAGAGCACGTAAATTCTATGAGAATGGTCCGTTCGCCAACGTTTTTTCCCAACTCGAGTTTTGCCGTGGGAAATATACGCTCGGACGGTAGAAAATTCTTCGACCCGAACGAGGGCGTAGTCGTTCGACGGCTGCGACTTTCCCGACCGTGTTGCCTTTAGTTTCGCGCGTGTGTGTATATATAAGAAAAACAAAATAACATGAAAAACACACAGAAACCACTAAAAAAAGAAGACTCACGAGAGGAGGGAGGAAAAAAGTCAAGTTTCGAGCGTTTGCACTTTTGGTACTTCTCTTCACTGCCACTGAAAACGATTTTGTTGAAATAAATATTCCTCGTCCGTGCGTTTTATCACTCCCCCTCCCCCATACGTTCTTTACAATTTTCTCTTTTTTTTTTTTTTTTTTTTCCTCTGTCAATCGGAAGAATTAAGAAAAGTTCAGTCCGAGTGGAGATATATTTTTTAAAAAGTCCATTTTTTAATTCGTCTTTCGAAAAATTAATTTTCTCAAATTCATTTATCGAAAAATGACTCTTTAAAAATGCATTCGAAAAAAAAAAGATGACTCAAATTAATCTTTCGAAGATTGATTTTTCGATAAACCGTTTCTAAAAATATATCCCTCGCAAATACGTTTAATCCGAGGTTAGAAATTTTATAAATTCTATCTTCGGAAATTGGTTCTTCGTCTCGTAACTACATTCAGCGAATAATTCTTAAAATTTTTGCCAATTCGAATAATTTCACAAATGGTACGTAAAAATGTTCATTCTCAAATTCTTTTATTTTTCGTGTACAAGTTTTTTTCGTCATCTCGAGCTGGGTTCCTTTTTTTTGTTTCTCACGCACGGGAAATACCCGGGGGAAGAGATCGCGAACACCCGCGTTTATACGCGTTTCTACGCGTTTCTACGCGTTTCTACGCGTTTCTACGCGTTTCTACGCGTTTCTACGCGTTTCGAGGGTTGAGAGAGAGGGGATATATATATTTTTCTCTCTGTCCACTGGCCGGTACCCCCCCCGAAGGTGTTTGCCACGCGGGCTCGAAACTCGCTGGTGAGTTCTCTCCGCGGTTATAGTCAGTTAACAATCGACGGACCGAGCGAACGGTTCGACTTTCGTGGCGTACGGACATTTTACCCTCGTTATTTTTCACCCAAATGGATTCGATCTCTTTTATTTAATTGTTTAAAACGAATTTTCACTGATTTTTCAACTCATCAATTCGGTGGGCGATTAATTGAATTTAAATATTGTCGATTAATTGACCGAAAAAATTTCGATAATTAAATTATCGCAAAGCGTCGTTTAATCAACGGCAGTTTTTTAAACTTTTGCGATTGATTATTCCCTTTTTTTTTACGATAACGATCAAGATGTTTCAAAGTTTGATTAAACGCTCCCCAATGGATTTAACGCGAGTGAAATTGGAAATTATCGGTGGTGCTTCGGCACGAACATTTTGCAAATTCGAGCTCTTTCTTGGTGCTTGTTATTATTCTTCTTCTTCTTCTTCTTCTTCTTCTTCTTCTTCTTCTTCTTCTTCTTCTTCTTCTTCTTCTTCTTCTTCTTCTTCTTCTTCTTCTTCTTCTTCTTCTTCTTCTTCTTCTTCTTCTTCTTCTTCTTCTTCTTCTTCTTCTTCTTCTTCTTCTTCTTCTTCTTCTTCTTCTTCTTCTTCTTCTTCTTCTTCTTCTTCTTCTTCTTCTTCTTCTTCTTCTTCTTCTTCTTCTTCTTCTTCTTCTTCTTCTTCTTCTTCTTCTTCTTCTTCTTCTTCTTCTTCTTCTTCTTCTTCTTCTTCTTCTTCTTCTTCTTCTTCTTCTTCTTCTTCTTCTTCTTCTTCTTCTTCTTCTTCTTCTTCTTCTTCTTCTTCTTTTTCTTCTTCTTCTTCTTCTTCTTCTTCATGGGGTGAGTGCTCGAGATAATTGATATCGGATTCCCTTTTATATATATATATATATATATATATATATTTCCACCAACAGTTGTTTGTGCTCGAAAATTCAGCAAAGTTCCGAGGCGTATTTTCGGCTTTTTTCTCCGGATTGATTGCCCCAACGCTTTCATGGTTTTTCTAGAATTCGTTTCGTTCGAGATATTTTTTTTTTCCTTTGTTCCGACGTATTTTTTCCATTCTTTCCCCTGTCACCGGCACTTTGTCGAGCTAACCTAACTTCCTAACACGGGGAAACTGCGGGAAACCCGTGTCGATACGGACGGCTTTATTGTTAACGAGTTCCGATTGTACTTGCAACGTGAGAAACTCAATAAAACCGCCTCCCGCTCAAGGGACGGCTGAGCCGTCACCCATCCGAGTAGTGACCACGGCCAAATTCGCTGAACTTGGATGATCGCCAGAGTCGCGCGCTCGACCGCGCGATCACCGTTGTCGGTTGAGCAAAAACATGCAATTAAACTCAAATAGTTCGTGTATAAATTCAATTAAAAAAATTTGCAATTTTCCAATTTTTTCCTCCTTCGGCACTAAGGCCGTTAAATGTTGATAGTTTTGTTTCTTTTTTCCGTTTACTATGTTCGACACAACGACAACAACTTGAGATTACGATAACAAATCGATAAACAAGTTGGTAATTAAAAAAGAGAAAACAAAATAGTAAATTCGAAAAAAACTCGCTTCCAATGAAATTACTAAAAATTAATATTATTCCTTCTTAAGACGTTTTTTCATCCTTCGTCTCGTTCGTATCTCGGCATACAGAGAAATCTCTCCCGACGATTTCTCTTCATCCCCTCTTCGTCAAACTCTGTTTATTAAAAAGCTTTTAGCGATATTAAAGCTCGCAAGAATCGTCGTAAACGACGCCGTGTCGGGTGCAATAGTTTCAGGGGAAAAAAAACAAATTCGACTATATATTCGATTGTCGCCTCTGGAAAGTGTTTCTCCCGTTTGTAGTCTTGGGAAATAGAAATAATAAGAAAAATTCTGAAAGTTCATTAAAAATTACGAAAAACAATTTTTTTAAACCGAAAATTCGTAATCGACGTGAAATCGTGAATTACGAGCGAAAATGAGGTTTGTCGTCGGACAATAGAGATGTTAAAAGAATAATGAAGGATTTCTAAAAAATAAGCACAAGGAAGAAGAAAAAAAAAGATAAAAGATAAAAAATATTTTAAATGATTAAAACAATTGGACATGAAAAACATTTATTAAATATTTTTTTCCTTCGACTCTCGATTATCGGAAATCTTTTACTCAGATTGTGGTACGTTAATTAACGAGATGTCAAGGAGTTTGTCGCATACAGAGGGAAACTCGTTGTTTCAAAATTTATTCGGGACCCACCATTGTTCGTTTCTCGTGCTTGAAATTAATTCGTAAACTTTCATAAAAATGAACCGCTTCCCAATAACGTCATTGACCACTTGCGAGCTTTCTTCTTCTTTTCGCTGCTTTCCGTGAAAAGAGCTTTGATAAATTTTTAAGTCCCACTAACAAGCTCAAAAACGTTGATTATACAGAATCCTCCCCTTCGTAGTTGATTCTTTTTCTCCTACTTTGCGTCCCTTCGAACTTTTCTTTTTTCTCCACTCGATGTGTATATATTTATATACTTTGGGGGGGCTTCGCGCGCCAACTCTCCGGAGAGCCCCCTCACCCAACCTACTCGTTTAATTTGTATAATATAGAGAGATACATTTGCACCGTGTTTACGAGAATGAAGCTTTTCGATTATTCATCGGACACGTGCTGCCTCGAAAGACCACACATCCTTCCCGTCAAACGTCACATCTGTTTCGTCCTCCCTTTTTTTTCCTTCCGGCCTTTCCCCCACTTAAATAGTCTTCGAATTCACCACTTCCGGTTGTCTTTTTTGAAACCGCGAGATCAATCGCCTCCCAACTGGATCGATTTTTTCGTTATATATTCCATATTTCTTTTTGATACTTTTCTCTTTCTTTATGTCGTTCACAAATCGTCCTTCGTCGTGTTAGTTTTTTCAATTTTTATTTCCCCCCTAGAGAAAGTCTCGTGAGCGAGATAAAATAAGGAGGAAGCAGTGTGTAAGTTTATAATTTCCATTTTTTTTCTTCTTTTTTCCTTTTGCGAGGATTCACGATCAGGGATTAATTAATCTTTGGTTTTTTAACATTATTGGCAATCTTACTTTTCATATGACAATTAGTAAATTAACATTTAATTAATAACTCTATATTCAACGCGTTGTAAAGTCTTTAATCTATTTTTCATCTTGAAAAATTATCCGGCTAAAATAAGAGCTCTGGGTAATATATTAATTATTATTATTATTTACTCGATCTCTTGTCAATTATTATACAATAATTAATGAGTAATAATAATAATAATAATAATAATAATGTGATAAGATGATTATTCGTTTTCGTGAATTGCATCGTATTAAATGTTCGAATATGTACCCTCGAGACACATTATTCGAGCTTTCCAGCATTAACAAGCCCATATTCTCGCACTTTTGTTCACGTTGTTAAATTCTCGTGCTCCAGTTGTCTCTCACTCGGATCGTTGCGTCTCTCAATTTTATTTATTTTCTTCACCCTGACACAAATCATTATATATATATATATATATATATATATATATATATATATATATATATATATATATATATATATTACACTTGGTGAATCACGTATGTGTATCAATTAGTAATTAGTGAACCCTAGACCATTCTTCGTATGCGGAGAGAATAACGAAAAAAGTCGACTTTTGGGGGAGTAAAAAAAAAACGAAAAAATACAAAAATGAGAGAATAATAATAGTAGAAAAAGAACATTTTCCTTACGTATAATAAAACAATGTCTTTATTTATTTATTCGTACGTAAAAGAATATAAAAAAAAATATCGCCAGTAAAAATACGGTGGACAATATATTTTTATTTTTTGTATATTTATTCATCCTGTACCCATTTTAGCCATTTAAAAAAAAATTCAATTTTATTTTCAAAACCCCGTATCGATATATTAAACAAAAAAAACAAAGATAAAAATGCCGAAGCTAGAGCTCGTACGGACATTTTGCGACAGATTCAAAAAAGCCACCAAATCCCCGAGTTATTCGATAAATTTCCATAAAAATTGCGTTAAATAAAGCGGACATGAGTAAGCTCAAAACCATTTCCGGAATATAGACATTTGAATTTTTCAAGGTCGTTACCGATCAACACATACGTCCTCCAGGCATTCTTTCGAAATGTGATTATCCGACGTTTTGAAATATTTTCAACGCGACGACATTGAACATTCGGAAGAAAAAAAATTAATAATCAACAAAATAATGAATTAATAGATTAGAAATATTAATAAAAATTTGGATACACAATAAATTCGTCAAAGCTACGGTTTCATCGATTTTACTTAATGTCATTTTAATTACCCGATAACTAATACAATCCGTAAAAGTAATTAAAAAGGTTGGAAGAACGATGTTTGGTTCAATGAAAGTGGAAAATGACAAAATTGATTCTTATTTTAAAAAAATAATCCGCGACATTTCGTCAACAACTCGATGAAATTAATTAAAAATCTATATAAAGATGTTGGAGTTTTTTGAAATTTATTCACGAGCGAAGGGTCGAGTAGAGAGGGTGACGATAGAAAAAAAGACACACGCGCGAGAGTTCACGATCGCCTCACCGAGCGAGAAAACACGTTTCAAGGATCTGGAAAAGCTTTTCGTAAAATTGACTGTTTTTTTTTAGCCAAATATATTTTCTGTACCTCCGGTAATTCCTCATTCTCTCGTCTCGTTGGTACGTAAAAAAAATGTCGCATCCTCTGGCGGTGTACGACGATATACAAAATCTCAGTCACCCAACTGTATAAATAAAATTCATATTTGTACTCTGGTGAAATGACTTTTTTAAAATCACGTCCGAATGCGCGAAAGTAAATCGATTATCGGGGAAGAAAAGAATGAAATTGGAAAATAATGTTTTTTCTTCTTCAAAAGATTCTTTAACCATCGAAATTTTCTTTCTCAATCTTCGCTCGCGTTTTTCACTTTGTTTTCTTTGTCGGTCGGTGATAATCGATTTTTATGGAAGGAATTGAAGAAAATTGAAATTTGATTTATTCATTGAAAATATAAAATTGCCAAAAGTATGGCGATGATTCCACCGATTAGTAGAAAAAATGGTAGACCAGGACCCTTGACATATTTGTCAGGCACGTTCGAGCCGTTACCACCGGCGATCCAACCCTTTCGTGGTTTTGTATTCTTCCTCTCGGCCTCGACGATCTCGCCGATAACATATTTTTTCATCAATTCAAAAGCGTCCACGGAGTGACCAACGTCGTCAAAGTCCTCGGACGCGTCGCTATTGGCGCGATCGAGCAAAACTTCCTCGCCGCCCGGATGCTCGTTAAGAAACGACGTGACGTCGTAAACTTTGTCGTGTATGATGAATCTGGTGACGTTTTTGTCGCTATTGTGAATTTCATCACGGGTATATTGCTTGAGAGCCATTTTTTTTTCTTCTCAAATCGTTAATACAATTTTTCTTCACTTGGAAATTCAATTATCTATTTGTATTCTCATTACGAATTGAATTATTTCATTTTATCAATTGTTTTCCCGCTTATTTTCGAGTTTATCAATTTCTTCTTCTTTCAATGTTGGTAGTTTCGGTTCGTTTTTCACCGTGAATCGTTCCGTTCGTCGACTCGGAAAATCTGAAAAACAGTTAGAAAAAAAAATAATAATGACTTTTTTCGAGAGATGTTGGAAAAAATAAGAAAAACTATTAAACGTAAAATGAATAAATATTCGTTGTAGAATTACGCGATTAGCTCGATAAACGGAACCCTCTTAAAGGGTTCCGTGTCCCAATAGGCAATTTCGGAAAAAAAAAAAAAAAAAATCGTATCGCACGTTTACGTTGCCGTTTGTTCGCTAGGAGTTGATACGGAGAATTTTTAAACTTTATACCGGAACTCTTAAACTTGGAAAATTTAACGTTCGTTCGGGAGGCTCTCAAATATCGAAACTCGAAATATTTAAGTTTCTTTAAACAAACAAAATTGAATACTCGTTGATACAGCATGGACATTTTCATTTATTCAAGTTTTCATGAATTCCGAACGACAAAACCATTTGAATGGAAAATTTAATTTTATCGATATGTATTCTTTAATTGTGAAAAAAAAAAAAAAAAAACAAAGTCGACTAATTCGATAATGTAACAACGGATATAAATTCTCGTAACGAATAATATATCGATGATCGAAAGCGCGCGCAACATTTATTATTTTGTTTTCCGATTAAAGGTCTCGCGATTACATCGAGTATCCTGCAAAATCGGTGGTATCGCGCGGTGAATGCCAGAATGGTGGGGCCTAAACGGCCGGTAATTTCGTGACGTGGCGAAAATTGTAGCGCGGAGTGACGACTCGCGCGAGTTGTCGGCCGAACGGGATTCTCATTTCGTCGCCATATTGTTAAATCGTCGTATCGGCCGAGTCATCGCGTCGTCACGTACTTGATATTTATCGTAAAACGTAAATCGTTTCAGAAATATTACGATAAAAAAGACATTACGCAATATCTCTGCGTGAATGACGAGGCAATTTTTTTATTTCGTCAATCTCTCCTTTCGCAATAACGTGGAACAACATTTTTTAAATTCCCTCGATACCATTATTATTATTCAATTTGTTTCTTTATTTTCACAATAAACGCAAAGAATTTTGTTATCGAACATACGAGCACGTTTTTTCACGAGAGTTTCCCCGAGTCCGAAAAAATCCATTCGTTAAATCGACGAGATTTTTCTTGTTCAACTATCGAGAACCGCACACGCGCACGCACACGATATACACACACACACATTGCTTACCCGCGTGTATTCGCTGTGAAGAAAAAAAAAAGATGACGTTTTTATTTTTTCGTTATTAAGGATATTCTCGATTAAAACATTGATACGAATTGATCGATATTAATGACGGTTCGTGGGAGGGGAAAAAACAATTTCGCTGGCGAGTCGCGTCCGCACGGCACGGGTATTAACCGCCTACTAGCGGGGGCAAACGATTTGTTCGGTTATATTTATCCTACTCGCGTCTCCTCGGCCTTGTGCCCGTGCCCGCACTGTCACTCTGGAATGACGTCATTTTCCAGTACAGAGAGTCACGAATAACACTCGCGACGATTTCTTACATCTCGAATATCGGTATGTAACGCACTCGCGAGATCTCATTATTTCTCGAAGATTCTCGTACAGACGGGGAAGGCGACCTTGCGATTCCCAGCTAAAAGGGAGAAAAAAAAAGCCCGAACGATCGTTCAATTAATTTTTATTCCAACGGGTCAACTCAATTTTTCATTAATTGATTAATAAAAAATTCAATTCCTTCTTTACATTGTTTTTAATATATTAAATAAATGTTTGTTCGATTGACCGTTTGAATTTGCATAGAAATGAAAATGAACGTTCCGTTAGAACGTGGGCGTAACCGAGCGTTTCCGGAAGAGAAACGAGGAACCTCTCGTTTAACAAATGTTTTTTTTCTTTTTTAGTTCACTTTTTTAGTTCACTTTTTTAGTTCACTCTTTTAGTTGACTTTTATTACAAAATTACCGAAGAATGAGTTTTAAATCCGTTAAAAGTTGCTCGAAAGAAGGATACAGCGACGTCTTATCGAAGAAACGTTATCTCGTTTTGTTGGGAGCGAACCGGCGTTATCTACGGATTGGTCGCTCGATCGCGAAGAATAATGCATTTTTGTTAATATTCTACACGGTGCGGAGAAGCATTTTTCCTCGAATTAATTTGATCCGTATAAGGAAAATTTAGCGGATTTTCTTTTCTTTCCTCATCAATGAAAATTCTCCTATATATAAGGATTTTCAATTCTCTCCTATGTATAAGGACGGGCGATCGTTCGGTCGTGCACCGACTACCGAGCGCAGTTTTTCCCGAGTTTCCGATGATAATACAATCGAAAATCGCGTTAAAATAAAAAGTCTATTTTCACGAAAACGTACGTTATTTAATTCGATATGGAAAACGAAAAAAAAAAGGTACATTTTAACAATTAAATTGAAAGTTTACGTAAATCATTGTTTCGCAACTTTGTTTTTTCTTCTTTCTTTTTGTTGTTGCTTTTCCGTCCGATTGTTAATTACGATTAACTTTGACGAATATCATCGTCAGAATAGATGATAAAAAAGAATGGCATAAGCGAGTACACCAATGCCGATGAATAACGGTAAATAAGGTGATGATTTTTTTTTCGGCGCTTCGTACACCCAATCGTCGTCGTCGACCGTTGGTTCCCTCTTGTTCGTCGTTGTTGCGTTTCCAACGCTGACGGAAGCGTCGCCCGTTACATCACCGATTTTATATGTCTCTCGGAGCTGTACAGCCTCCTCGCTGTGACCAATCTCGTCGAAGCAAATTGTACCATCCTTGCCAGCCAGTGCCAACAAAACTTCCTCACCGCCCGGATGTTTCGTAAGAAAATCCGTCAAATTGTAAACTCTATCGTGCATCGTTATCCACAAATCCTTGGCGCTATTGTGCACCGATACTTCGTCCGGAGAGTAAATCCGCCCCATTTTCATTTATTTTCGATCTACAAAAGACATTTCACAAAATTAAAGACAGAATCTTTGCGTCTATATTCACGAAAACATTTGCAAGTTTTCTTTTCTTTTTCTTTGTACGTGATAAATTTTTCTTTTTCAAATTTTCGTACCGGACCGTTTAACTTGTTGCGTTAATTTTCGGATATCGGTCTAATTCTTGGCGAATCCCGAAGCCCCAAGCGAATCGGTGGCAGGGTTTGCGTCAATTTTATCACATTTTCATTTTTTATTAACTCGGAAGAAGAAAAAAAAAATTGAAGAATCTGTCAACGGAGTCATCCGATCTAAAGTATCGGGATATCATGCCGAAAATCGTTGGTAATCAAGTTGGTAAATTCATTGAAATTAAGAATTTAAAAAAAATTCAATCGAACGTACATTTTCTCTCTGACGTTGTACAAACGAAATTTCACGACGATTTTACGAGTTGGAATGATTATTTCTTTTGTAGTTGCTTCGCGGGAATAACTTTGACGAAATGAATTGTTATAACAAAAATAAAAAACAAAACGGTTAGAACAAATTTCTCAATTAAATTTCACGATTAAATAAACGAGAAACGCGTCTTTGATACGTAACATACCCGTTAAGTCGTCTTTTCCTCCGTAATAATCGGTTCCACCTTGGTAATAATAACACCGGAGTCCCGAATCGCCTTGGGAAAACTCTATTTACCCTCTCGTCGGTCACTGTTTCATCGAATATCGCTGTTTTAACTCTTTTTCTCCAAAATTACAATTTTTTCCTTTTTCCACCTTTCTCAATATTTCCCTTGTCTTCTATTCGGTCAATAGTGTTTTTTTTTCTCCCTTTCTTGCCGAAGAATCGTATTCCCGTTCGCGTACCGATCGCGACTGACGACGATAAGAAACTCCGACGAGCGTTCGCTAGTAAATCCAATGAGAAATCAATTCGCTAACGATCGTGACCCGGTCCTCGTACAATGGTCATGTTCGAGACCAGAGTCCCTTCGTCCCTCGCCGCACGAATTTCATGAAAATTCATCGAAATTTATCGTTAGCCCGTGACTATTGTGTTTCTCGTACGAGGCTATCGCGTTCCACGATATTACCGTTCATTTCCACACAATGGGAATTAACGATTTTGCGATATGAATTTTTTTTTTCTCACCGACATACAGCGTCGTTCGTTGGCGTTGTAGTTGGTACGAAGCACACAATCTCATACATTAAAGTACGCCTTTGTATCTAGATATTTTTCTCAATCTCTATCTATCTGAAAATAGAATACGTTATTTAGAAACGTATCCGAAGAGAGATTTTTTAATCGAAAACCGCGAGAAACTGGGCGATCCAAGTAGCCAACGTTGTTTCGCAAAATTTATCGGTTACACCAACTTATCGATCAACAGTTTTCCCACACTCAATCGAGAGTCTTAAAAATGGATATTTATATCAAAACATTATCTAACGACACGAGAGATAAAATTATTTTGCAAAATTAGTCCTATGTTTAATTAACGTAACCGGGTAATATTGAATTTTCCGATGCGACTATTTACCCTCGAAAAGTCGAGGTCGGAAAGCCTCGTGTTGTTACATGATATATATATATATATATATATATATGAAATAACCACGTCAATCCCTTAGAATTTCACTCTCGGTGTTGCGCGTTAAATTCACGTCCTTTAATTAAACAGATCAAACGGTTCCTACATGGGGGGTTTTAATTCTAGCGTAATTAATTTAAACGAATTAATTCATTCGTTTCGTCCGTTTTGTATGAAATGAAAATGAAATAAAGTAATTAAACAAAAAAACCGATAAAGTTTGAAAATGTTTATAATCCTTTGTATTTTGTTTATTTTTGTTTATTACAGAAAACTGGTGCGAGAATCAAGATCTATTCAAACTGTTGTCCTCACAGTACCGATCGGGTCATCAGTATATGCGGCAAACCGGCGACTTGCATGGAATGCATCAGGGAACTGGTGGCCACCATAAAAACGGTTAATAACAAAAATAATAAAAAGCTGTTATTCCACGACGAATTTTCGTAGAAAATCATAGTTTATAAAAAGGAATTTCTCCGCTCGTACGCGTGGTAAGCAATTTTTTGACGGAACGTCCGCGGAGGATATTCCCCGATTTGTTTGTGAGACAAAAAATAATATGAATTATTGGAATTGGAAGTATGATATGGTTATTTTATTTGCGAGTTGAAATTTAGAACCTTTTCCGGGCCTAAATTTGTTGGAAAAAAAAAACGTAGCCTTAAAGTTTTTATTTGGAGCCTCCCTCGAGCGCCCGTGTCGTACAAACTACCATTATATATATGAGATATAATTATTATTTTTTTTTCAATTCACAGTCGCCCCTGAAGGGTGTAAATAATCCGTACGATCCGCACAATTACGATGATTACTACGCCGAGGAGTACGGCGGCTACGGTAGCGGTGAGGGTCAAGGAAAACCAGGCGGTTTCGGTGGACGAGGTGGCAACGCCGGCGGTGGGGGCGGTGGTGGCGGGGGTGGCGGCGGTGGTGGCGGCGGCGGTGGTGGCGGTATGCCGCCGCGTCGTGACGCGCGTGGCGGTGGACCGCCCGACATGAACAGGGCATTTCCGCCACCACCGAGAGGCGGGGGACCACGCGGCGGAGGTGGAGGAATGTCGGGACCACCGGATCGCGGTTACGGCGGTGGTAATGCCCGCGGAGGAAACGAAAGCGGCGGTGGTAATTACGACGGTGGCCGCGGTGGCGGTGGTTACACCGGAAATCGCGGAGGGCCACCTCCCTACGGTGGTGGAAATTACAATGGTGGGTCGCTTTTTTTTTCTTTCGATTAAATTTTCAATTTTTTTTCCGATATATCTTTCCGACCGTTTAGACATTTTTCTATCCACGACGTTTTCCTTTTCTTTTTCCACTATCCCGTTGCCAACAGCTTCACGCGCGTGGGAAAGAGAAAAGACAAATTTTTCAAAAAATTTCATTTTTTATGAAAGACGAATAACTCGATGTTCCAAGATTTTTCTTTCGAGTATCAGATAAACACGGCGTGTTTTTCCAAAAACTTATCATTTTCATAAATAACAAAGACGCCTCGAGCGAATCTCAGCAAATTCAAGACCCAAACAACAACGTTTGGGGGGGTCCCCCGTGCACGCGCAAACTTTTAGTTCGATAACTCAACATTTTGTCTCGCGTTAGCGGATATTAAGAGGGGTTACAAAAGGGAAAAAATTAAATAAAAATGTTTATAAATCGCTACCGCCATGGGCGATTTTTCTTTTCTTCCAAAATCAAAGTCTTTGCGCTTGAGTTGTATGATAATTGTTTTTGCCCTTGTATCTTTACAGATAACGGCTGGGGAATGCAGGGCAACGCGCCGAACGGTCTCGGAGGTGGTAACTCAGGAATGGGAGGACCACCGCTGGGTGGCAACAATCAGGGAAATCAGGGCAACATGGGAGGAGGCGGCGGCGGCGGCGGCGGCGGCAACAAGACCAGCACTCAAGTCACCATTCCGAAAGAGGTTTGTAATTTCTTTTATTTCCGTCACAATCCAAGTATTCTTTTCTATACGATACGAACATATCAAAAATTCAAGTAAGGGATTGACATTTTATGAAATTCAATTATCATTATTATCATCAAATTGAATTTTACTATAAAAAACTATCGCTTAGTTTTCACTAAAGAGCGTTAATGTTTTTTTATTTTATTTATTATTGTTATTGTTATTACTATTATTATATTATTTTCAGTATGCCGGGGCGATAATCGGCAAGGGCGGTGCGAGAATTCGTAAAATCAGATCGGACAGCGGGGCTGGTATAACAATAGACGAGCCATTGCCCGGTAGCAACGATCGCATTATCACGATAACCGGAATACCGAATCAAATACAAATGGCTCAGTACCTTTTGCAACAAAGGTAATTGTGCGTTTCCACATTATTCACATTAAATCGTACGATAAAACCGTTCTCGGTGTGACTATTTTAAAACAAACCAAACAAACTTTGCCAAAAATGAACAAGAAAAAGTTGAAAATGTCCAAAAATAACAACTGTGCTTGTTACCCGTAATCGTCCCTAATCGTTCTTAATCGTTTTATTGCGATTGCGATGAGAAAAAGAGAAAACGTTTTGCGTTACGAATTATTTAACTCTACGGATGTACGGGGAAAAGCGATAAAATGAAAATATGACGGATAAAAACCAAACAAACCAAACAAAACGGACGAACAAAGTTTTTCAAGAATCAACGAGAATTTCGAGGTAATCATTATTCCCCCGTGAAGTTTTAAGAAAAATCGGTCTTTAGATTTGTTGTTTATTTTTATTAAAAAAATATCGTACATGAAAAAAAAAAAAAAAAAAAAAAAATGTTCAAATATAGATATCTTTCTACCGTTAACCGCGTGAAAAATTCGGTAAATATTGTTTCCCGAAAAACTCGTCGTTACATTGCCGCGAACGAGTAACACTTTTCTCAGCGTTCATTCGTCAATTTAAAAACTCGCACGTTTTAATTTACGTTTAATTTGTAATTCTTGTTGCAACGAAAAATGTGACTAAAATACCGTAACAAACAATAATAATTGCCTCGTGATTGTTTTTTTTTTTTTTTTTTATCGAAGCTCGACCGAAGGGAAAAATAATAATATGAAAATGTAAAATCAACACCCTTAATTCACGATCATTCTACGGTAAATTTTCAACCGCACGAATCGACCGACTAAAAACCAATGTGAAATAAATAACAAATGCCTTCGATTGTAAATTATTCTTTTTATATTAATGAGCACTGACATATTTGAAAAATAACAAACGCCCGCTAATTTTCTAATTATGTAATTCCGCAACGCAATTATAGATTAAAAAAGAAAAACCTGTTATTATAATCATTGTAATTAACAACGGCAACGAAACAATAACGACAAAAGGAAGAAGAAAAATGGTGCTGAGCGATTTAACACGTTTTCACCCCGAAAGGTGGAAGAAGATGATCGCCGAGGGAATATCCCAGTGTATTTGGAAAAAAAAACGTAGAAAAAAAAAAAAACAAACGGATAAACCTGAACAAACGATTCGTCATTAACAACCATCGTCGTCCGACAACGTTTAAGAAATATAAATGAAAATTCCTCGAGTCCCGTTGTATGGAAGACTAGTGATTTTGTTGTTCTAATTAAAATGTAACAAGGAATCACTAATCATCCTACAAAGGTGCTTAATGTCGTCGTGCGAACTTCCACACAGCCATCCGCTTATTTTATTTTTTGTACTAACTCGTCATCGGTTCCAACTATCCTGCCGCCGCCGCCGAAAACACGCTTAATTTGTCATTTTAATATTAAGATGGAGAATTTTTTTTGTTGACAAGTTACCAAAAACAACGAATGTGAAATTATTTACTGAATTAAAGGATGTATCCGCCGAGGAGGCGCGTATATTTCCATTTTAGAATGGCAATCGGTGGAAATTTAAAAAAACGCACACACGCGCACCAAAATTGGGAAGACAAAAAAAAATACACATTTCCAAGAATATTATTGACTTTCTATAACGGTGCAAAAACAATTTTTTTCTTCCTTTTTTTTATTTAGAAAAAGTTAAGAACGAACGTTATTAATTTTCTGTATGCAAGGATTTGTCTTACGCACAGTCTTTATTCAAAAGTGAAAATCAATGAGAATCGTGTGCAAAATAAATGAGGAGAGAAACGATTGAATGAATATTCAAGCTTTCAAAAATATCGAGGTTGAACTAATGCTAATTTTTATTCATTTCTTCTCACTCTTCGTGGAAAATAACGACCGAATGGACATTTGTTTTTGACAATTTAGCTATGTATCGGACGTAAACTACCGATCATCGGTATATAAGAAACTAGTGGTAATGTTCCCACCGCGTTCCCACGGACCTTTTTTTCAACATAATTTTTATTTTTTTTCTTCAATTCATCCCGATATTTTACAATGTACGACTACATTTTTTCTGTCGGAATACAAATTCTCGCGGCTGGAGACTTTTTTTCCTCGAGCAAAAAAATAATACTCGATACACTCCGGAAGTGTTGCCGATCATAGTGGCAATTGTGGAAAAGCAAAATGTAGAATGTGGATAAAAAAAATATTCCCAATTCACGATAATCTTATTTATTTTTTTGTCAGATTCTGGGATTCATCTTTGATAATTTAAATTTAAGATATCCCAATTGTCAATATAATCAATTGTATGAGTAATATAATTAAGGTTATTATAAGCAAAATATTGTAATGAATTAATGAAAGAATTCGAAATATTGTATTAATTACGAGTTAATCGTCGTGATGTTTTACCAATTAATTGAATTAATTGACGATTTCTCGTTCTTTTTTCTCTCATTACACCGGACTCATCGTTGTTTTTCCTCTGTTTCAGTGTGCAAGACAACGCCGATCATTACTAGTTATCCGCGCAAGAAGGAACAACGATAAAAATAAAAAGAAATTAAAAATAAAAAGCGATTAATGGGAACATATACGAAGCCAGGGGAGCCAAAGATGCGTTTGCGATGGTTTTTTTTCTTCTTTTTTTTTACCCCCGTAATTTTGTTTTTTCATTTTCTCGAATCTTTCGCGATTAACAAAGAGAGAAGCGAGAAAATAGTACACCGTGTGCATAATGACATAATACACATATCCGTAAAGATGGAAAAAAAAAAAAAAATATCCTCTTACCCGATATGCGTCTCGTACACGATAACGAAAGAAAAAGAATATTGAACAATTCAGTTTATAAAAAAGAAAGACTAACGATGAGCCGCGTTACGTCGGCTTGACGAGTAAACATATTTTTTCAGACAACTTTTCATTAGAGTTTCCAGAGACTGGAAGATAAAAGAGACGATAGAAAAAAAAAAAAAAAAAAAACAAAATAAAGATGGCTTTTTTTATATTTGTAAAACAGCCGAGGCGTTTATTATAAACTTTTTTTCGACAATTTTTTTGCATCATAATCGCGTAAGCGGTACAAAACGATAAAAAATAAAATGGTTTCGAAATGGTAGACGATTTTCATTGGGTTTTTTTAACGCAATTTTTTCCAAGATTCCCCACTTCTTGTTTCAAAAACGTACCTTTTTTGTGTTAATGTGAAGAGAAAGGGAAACCGTGATCATGGTTACTGGCCTAATTTCAAGTCGTTTTTATTTTTCTATTTCGTACAAAAGAATCGCTCTCGTAAGCTTATATCATGTGTCTTTTTTTCCGACGCAAAAAAAAAGCTCGCATCGGTCTTTCTCGACGTTTGACCGCTCTGAAACCATTTTCGAAGCTCGCTCCGAGATAGCTGTACATAAAAAGCAAAGAAAAAAAAAAGTGAAAAAAAAAAATGAAAAGATGTATCATCTCCCCTCATACCCCGACTCTATAGATTATACTAACGGAATTCCCTAATCGCAGTAAACGGTTAAGCATTCGTGATTAAGAATAATATTAATAATAATAATGTCGATAATGATAATGATAATAATAGTAATGATTAAGAAAAAAAAATTGAAATACAAAGAGAAGAGAATGCGAAGAAAAAATTGTACATCGAGAGGCTATAAACGTCTTTTTTTTTTCTTTTTTAAAGCGTTACACTCTCCGTAAATTCCGTGGGTGTAATTCTGTTTTTTTTTTCTCGCATAAGGTCGATCGCGATATTCTCGACAAGTATAGGCGTTTTTCCCGGAGGAATTTTCCCAATTCGCTTCAATTTCCAACGCGTTGTTCCCCCAGCTCGCATTTTTCTCGCTCCATTTTTTGTTTGTAAACAGTACCTTTTTTTTTCCTTCCTCCTCCTTCCCCCTTGTACCCCCGTTCAATTTAATTTATCTTCCTCAGGACTTTTAACAAAGGGCATTTTATTCATTTTTCATTTATATATCACCGGCTGACTACTCGACGGAACAATTGTAAATTCGCGCCTTTCGGTGTGAAAAATAATAAAACCATAAAGAAAAAAAAAAGCTCCATTTCTTTTTTCGTTGTAGAATTTAAATGACTCTCGGCCGTACCATATCCGGCAAATAAGTCTCAAAGGTCTCGTTCGTTTGCGCGTCTCCAACGATACATCGGCCTCATCCGCGATTAACGAGCATACTAACGAGCTACATAACATTATAGAATACTAAGCGCACTTGATCACGATCAAGTAATTCGTCGAGATGGAGCATTCTCCACGCTAGCCGGGTAAGTTCCGCCCATGGTTCTCCGTACAAACAGCATAACAATGACCTTGTTATCGTTGTACGGACTACGATGGAAAATTAACATTTTGTAGAGGTGTGTCAGTTTTATATCAGTTTGGATCTCGTCCTCGTGAAGAAATAAAAGAGATTAGAAAAAATTAAAGAAATAACAGAGCGGGTGTTGAGTAAAAATATTTGATTGAATCGACGATAACGGTGAACGCCCGGTTGCGTTATAAATATATATATATATATATAAAAGCGTTATAATATAAATAAGCAACGTGTGAAAAAAACAAATTACACTTGTTGAAATGAAAATATCACTCGTTTATATTTCACCGAAACGCGGTGTACAGGACCCCGGAAAAATAAAACGTCAGAGTGACACGGGGGTTATATGACTTGTACAGAATTTTGTCATTATTATCGCATAATTTTTTGTGGCAAATAAAATATCTAGCCTTTTAGGCATTTTTATACCATAATTTCATCTACAACAAGTTCGAAAACTCGATCATCTCCTTGTACTTGTAAGGTAAGTTATTTAATTCCTCTGTTACGTCGTGACGTCTCCTCCATGGGACGTTTATTGTATTACTTAAACTTTACTTTTAACTTAACGTATAATATTTAGCGTTCAATCCCAACGTAAATTCACCACTCGATATTTCGATTTCAATCGTTAATCGAATCGTTAACCCACGAGCATTATTACATTCCTTTCTAAATCGTACCGTATGCGTTTCCCCCACGGCTTCCGAGGCGGCCGCGTCCACGTTATTCGTTTTACCTTTGCGTCGCCGCGCACACGTCCCCGTTTGCGACACCCCCTGGGACGTAACACCTCTTTTTATTTGATCGCTGATCTACAATTAAGATTTTGTTTGATTTTAATGATTATTTGCATATAACAAATATTCCGAAGACTATGCCCGAATGTTAATACATTTTAATCAATACCCTAAGACTTTGGCAAAGGTACTACTCTAAAAGGCCTATACCGAATAATTCCGAATAATTTTCTGAAAGATTAAACTCACAAATGGTCGTTTGCGTTTGAAACCGTTTTCAATTCTCTCTTCGGTGAAGGGAGAATTAAAGCTACCGGATAAATTGACTCTCAAGTATGACGACGCGGGTTAAATTTAAAATCCTTTAAAATTAAAGTGCTATAATTATTTTTCGATTTTTCACAGATTTTTCAAGTCGGACCATCGATTATTCCGAATTTCTCCATACATACACCTTCTCATTTTTTTCGCCGATATTCAACCTGGTCTCACGGCTACAATAACTGAAATATCGGGATGATCCAAAATGCATTCTCCAAGTCTACTCGAAACGTTTTGAAAACACTCGTCAAAACCGAAAATCGATGAAACGCGAGCCAAGTTATGAATACATGCAAAATGAAATGAAAATGTGATCTCGCGGGAAAAAAATGTCTTCTGAAATAAAAAAGAAAATGGTTCACTCACCGAATCCGAAGGTCGTTGGCTGCTTCACGACATACTCATCGCACTGCTCGGCTGCTTCACGGCATTGTTACGACGCACTGACTCTAATAAGAAGCACGGACTCGACCATTATTGCGACGCACTGACTCTAATTAACAGCACTGACTCGGTCATTAAAATTTGTCTGTTTGTCGAAATTTTTCGCACTGATTCGCGGGATTTCACTCGCTGTCACGACGCTAATCGACGGGTTACCCATTGTTACGTTCGTATTTGTAGACCCTGCGCGCGCTTGCGAAATTTTTCTAGTTACGTTTCACCGATACGATGAGCTCCGCACTCTGTCCGTACGAGTTGCTGACTGACCCCAGCAGTGGGGGACGAGCCTCGTACATATTACCGCACAATGTTATTTACATCGCGACGATAGTTTTTCGCGAAAAATATGTAATTAGTTAACAATGGAGCGGAAGAAAGCTTTATGTTCCGTTGCGTACGGACCGAGTAAAATTTTATTTTCTTTGAAATAGTCACAAAACATCTGTATCGAGCCATAAGTTATTATTTTAATCTTTATACGACAGGAAGGTCCGGGAATTTACAAGGTCTATGGAATTTAAACTGCACTTTCATATTTTCTCAAACAGGCGAAATTCGCGTTTCGTTAAGCAATACCTAGAGTCGAGCACGTTCTTAGGATTAGCAAAAAAAAAAAGGAACAGCGAACTCTTCGCTTCGAAGCGTCGAGTTCGTGTTTTATTACTTAATCTCTCCCGACCGCAAGACGATGAGGTACCCGCTTCGGCTGCCTGCAATACGCCGGTACGCCGTAAGCGGACCTTCGTGACTCGAGCGACGCGGGTGCGAGAATCCCTTCTTCAGTTTTATCTATAAATTCTCGGACACTCCCATCATCTTCTTCGTTATAGTCTTACAAAATTCTCAAAGGACAGTATTGAATAACTCTTCAGAGAGCGCACAACAAGAGTCCACCCAGCGCGAATCTTAAAATATCACTAAAGTCTCGTTAGACATTTAACCGCAACAATTCTTCGTCAATACAACGCGAAGTGTTAAA